>WMED01004668.1:9563-20429 GCA_019650415.1 Pipa parva
TCAGGTTTCAGATTTGCAAATTATTTATACAGCAGAATTAACATAAATATCAATATATTTAAGAAAACATAAGATATAATAAATAATTTGTTTTGAATTTAATTCTGTGCTATTTATAAAAAAAACAAAGCAGTCTCATTATTGAATGCTGTCATGTAAGAGTTCAGGTATGCCTGTGAATTAGTTATATTGCTGTATAATGTACCAGTAGGTTTTGAACACAAGTAGTTATCTGGCCTGTAGCAAGCAATAATAATTCCTCGAATTATAAAGTCTGGCACTGTTTCATCCCTCTTGAGTTTGATTTAAGGACTAAAGTGATCTACGATTGGGTTAACCAGGATTAATTATTTGTGCTGTCAGTATAATTTCAGTGCCAGTACCAGTATGTCTCAAGTACATTTAAGTTGTTTTATAAAGTGGCTTGAAATGCATTTTTTCTCCAGGCAAGTCAATTAAAAGTTATAGACACAAAAGCCTTGTCATACTCACAGTACTGTAGTTTATGATAAGGCTTTTGTTTGTGCAATCATTGATTAAATCACTCAAGCAGCTAATGCATACTACAGTGTAATTTTACACTTCTGGCTTGTTTGTTATAGTTATATTAAAATTACTAGCTATTCAAAAATGAAAATCAGAGATTTCTGAAACTTTAAATGCAGATTAAATTCAGTGTGAAGCTATTGGTATCCTTCTACTACCAGCAACCTTAGCAGACCTCCAGCAGGACACTGCATTGTTATTCAGTTGACACTCTTATGTTTCCAAGTCAAAGATACTCATGTCTGTGGGTGGTCTTCTGCTTATTTAGATGGGGAACACTGGTAAAACAACCACAGATAAATATTATGGATTCTTAAAGTGATAATTGCTTTTGTCTTAAAAGATTGTATAGTGCCTCAAAAAGTGAAATGCTATTGAAAAAATGATTTATTATACTTCAGAAAAGGGGAATATGATTAGTATACATCAGTACTTTGACATAGATTCTCAACAGTCAAAGGCACACTATTTTCCACTAAAACGAACAGTTAAACTGGCAGATGCATCTTTTTAACAAAGATAAATTTATCAAATGTAGATGTAAATTATATTTGCAGAAAAAATAATGAAATATGATTATAAAAGAGAAAACAACGCAGTTTTGACACTATTTTTTTCCTGTCAGAAGGTTGATGTAGGGGCAATGTTCCTCTGGCCATCTATTAGCCAATCAGGCAGGCTGAAGCTACCCACTTCTTTCTCATTCTAAACTTTATACCAGTGCAGCTCTGAGAAAGATTGTCCCTTTTGAGATGCCATCAAGTCACCGACTAGCAGCTTTATGTTAGCTGGTATCATCTGGCATTATCCTAGAAGGAAATGGCACTGATTTCGAAACTGACTTTCAGGCATTTGCCATTAGGTAGAAGTTGTGTGCTATATACCAATATAAGTACACAAATAACTTTTTATAGAATTATTTCTAAATACAACCTTGTACTGGTTTATACATGTCTGTAACTGAATTTGTTTTAAATAGTTTAAATATTTTATTAAATGTCTTTAATAAGGAATTACAGAAACAACACTCTATGCTGAACAAGCATAGAGTGGCGAATGTTATTGCATGTGTGCTGTCAGTCAGATAGAAGTAAGATAGAAAGTTATGTGGAGTGAGGCGAATTTGACAACTGAAAGGCAGTAACATCATCCTCACCATATTCCACTAATTGTATATAAGTAATCATTCTATCTATTTCTATGTCACCTTGTCCCCAGGTCATGTTGTCATTTACTCGCAGTCGCCATTGTCACTTTTGAATGAATAATCGCTTTACGCAACACTGGAGTCCTGCCATCAACCCCCCAGTTCACCAGTCTGAAGTGGCAAAGTGAAACAGGTGAATTCACAGAAGTTCACCTAGTTGCATTTGCATGTTCGATGCACTCAGTCTTTATAGTATATAGGTTCTCCCTGGGTCTGAGATGGGAATTGTACTAGATATTGTATAATAGAGGGAAAGACAGGACTACTCTAAGATAGTGCACACTCATATTTTATTAATGAGAAATCTATTAGCAGTAAAAAAACATAATAAAATCAATTAAAAACAATGTCTACAATTGGACAGCAGCAAAAGAGAGTACCAGCAGCAGAGTAATATTCAGAGATAAGTATAAAGTGACACCACAGAAAAATGTATCAGAATAAATGCATATAATGCTCACTGTGAGAGGAAGCCCTGCTCTCAGAGGGTGAAACGCGTCCGGTGGGAGGGATGCCAGCCTCTTCTCATCCTCTCTTTCCATTTGAATAGATCATCCTCTCTTTCCATTTGAGTAGATTACTCAGAGTGCACTCTACATTTTTCGGGAGGATTATTCTTATGACTTTGACTGAATGGCTGCATGATGGTAACCACCATTTTAGCACACAGAGATTATTAATTACTCTTTAAATTTCACTATATAGCGTTATATATTTACTCTTATGCTTTAGAGTTATATATATTTATTCTGATACATTTTTCTGTGGTGTCACTTTATACACCAATTGTGGACATTGTTTTTAATTGATTTTCTTATGTTTTTTCACTGCAAACAGATTTGTCATTAATAAAATATGACTGTGTACTATCTTGGTGGGTCCTGTCTTTCCCTCTATTATACATCATTCACTGTTACCCCCTTAGTAGCACCTTTTCTAATTTTATTTGTTTTTGCATATTTATTCTTGCTTGCTACCTCCTTTTTTGGATTTATTGTACTAGATATTAACGCGCAAGTTCCTTCATTGGAGAACTGTGAAATCTCCCATATGTGTATTCTGCATTCATGAGAATGAAGAAAACTCGCAAACGCAGCTGTGCTGCAACCCTTTATTGCATAATCAAGTGAAATAACACTATGGGGTTATGTACTAAGGTGCAAATTTGACTGACGAATTCTCAAACAGCGGATTCCCATAGCAAATCTGTGACAATTTCCCCATTGTAAAGTCGCGACAATTTTTTAAAGTTAACATTGCGACAATTTTTCCATAATAAAGTTGCCACTGCGACAATACTTTCATTATAAATATGCGACTGCGACAGTAGCAGCCTATTGCGACTGTCTTTATCTGGCAAATTTGCACCTATACACAACAATTCAGACTTTAGTGAATAACCTCCATATATATGTTACAAGCGTTCTGCCCTTTAACAGTGTCTTGGATATTTTCAGGAAAAAAATGCTGCCTCTGATTTTTTGATCTTCTTCGGACAATTTTTTAACCACTTTTTAACTTATTTAAGAAATATGTAAAAGAATTTAGAGCAGGAAATGTGAAGTCTATCCACCATAAACTGACTGGTGCAGATGAATAGCAGCGCCATCTGGCCCAGGACATAGGGCCTGATGTCAGACACAACTGTTGTACTGCTTGAGGCCCCATTTAGCCTCTAAAGTTATTGGGTAACTTTGTGGGATAGCTCATAGAGTTTGAAAGAAGTTGTTTCATAGAAATGAATTATCATTCAGATACACATTAAAACTATGAATTCAGTGAGCAGATGTGCAAACTATAAACATTTCTTTTATTTTCACAAGCTGATCTCATCTTTTGTAATGTCTGTTAAATAATTTTTGCATGAAACCTGTTGGTGTACATTACATCTAAACTGCACAACCACAGTTGTTTGTTTTTTGTTTTTGTTTTTTACATTTTATTTATTTATGATTGTTCTCTTTTTAAATATTAAAATCCTTTAGACTAAAATATCATGGCACCAGGCTCATGAAAGAAATGCTAAATAAATCTCGGAGCTTTACAAATAGACTGCCACAAAAGACAAAACATGAGTTTCAGTTTGAATCTACTTATACATGCTGTCACCCATCTTTTCTCTGGATCACATGCTAAACAGGGATCTATTTTGTAATGATGTCTGTTGATAAGTTATCACCCATAAGTGTCCGAGTATTACAACATCAAAGATGGTGCTTGCATGGCGTATTTCAGGAATGCAATATGGAAATACAATGAGACTTCCACAAACGCAGACATCTGAATAAATAAGGAAATCCTATATGCATATGCCTATCATGATAGGCTCATGCATGGAGAATTTCTTACTGTAACAAAAGTAAGGTCAATGGAATGTCTTGTCTTCCTACATCTGGAAAACAATTACAGTTTATAGTGAGACAAATCATTGCATCATAGAGAAAAGTGTGTTGTTCAATGCCATCTTTAATTTGAATTACAAGTTTTATTGATAAATGTTTGAAACAGTGTGTCCTCACTGACATTGATAGTCACACAACACTTGAATGGGTGACATTTGAAAAATCTCTGAATTTATCAGAGGGCACTTTATGGAAAATTAACAGACACTAACAAAGGATTATAATTAAGAATGCTTATGTCTGGACATACGAAAATGCCTTATTAATGAATGTGAGTCAAATGCAGAAAGAAAGTGAGAAAATATCCCCCTGCAAATCTGCCATCCATGCCATTAATTATATATTAATTATATGCAATATTTACAGTAGTATAGTCTTGATGCCAGATTATGGGGGATATTTTTTTAGATGAAAAATGCATGTTTATTTCTTAGAATTTGGAAAAATTGGAACACAAAAGTGCAAGGAGTTTGCTCATATTGAGTCCCCTGCTTTGATGCATATTAATGCAGTAAGTGTAAACAAATTCTACCAGTGTGTGTTAAAATAAACAAAACCATCTAACCAGCAACAAACAGGTAAATAACTAGCAAAAAAAAAAAATCATTTCAGATGCCCCATTTATAGATTTAGGAAGTTCCTTACCAGATCATATCTGTGACTGTATACTTTTCCAAGGTACCTGCCTTCCTTCACTTGTGGTGGGACCAGTGAAGGATTTCTTTATATTTAGCAGTGGAAAGAGCCAGATAAAAGGCAAAAAAACTTGACAATGTTCTAATCCAAACTAAGACAGAAGGCGGGCAAAGACAGATGCCCTTCTACTGGACTATATCATGGATAAAGAGAGAATTAAGGGCCTTACCAACATGGGCCATTCCAGGTCTATGTGGGTTTGACGATAAGACAACAGAGCAGGTAATTAGAAACTTCAATTTTTTTATATTATTTTATTTTGTAGTTTGGAAGGCATGTTACCAAAGGCAAGCAAGTAGAGAGTGAAAGGTCTTTAGAAAGTCTTGCCACTATAGTTTTAATTATTGGGCCCTTATGTAGGGATATGGGTCCCTGTTTTCTTTAATCTATGTTAGCCCCATCACCCCACCACTACCAGGTTTCAATATGGATTTTACTGCTAGTTTCAGCTGTTTGGATACTTTTTTGCTAGTTATTTGGCTGTTTGAGTGCTTTGCTTCAGGATACCTAGCTTTAGAACTAATTTGCTTATTTTTTACACATGCTGAGAAACATGAGTTTGTTTAATATGTATTGGGTCAACATGCATTGAAGCAAGCGCAATAACTCAATATCAACAAACTTTTTTGTTCTTTTCAAACATTTTTAATTCAAAATGATTTTTTGCTAGTTTTTATTAAAAGGAAACTAAAGCCATTAAAAAGGTGCTTTTTATTTATTGACCACCTAGTTTTAAGTACAAGAAATGTAAAAATGATAGGTTTAGGCTGATTGATTTTCAGACTAATCATAGCTAGGTCTAGGCTAGACCAAAGGTGTAAATCCTATATCTAATAGACAAATAAAAATATATACAGAGCTCTAATAAAAAATTATTTTGCAATTTCCCATTGTTCCATTTGCTGCATCTTTGCCAAGGCTAGGCATCACCAGCAGCTGGCTCCGTCTACAGTGGCATTGGTGCCAATGGTTGTTTTCTGACAAATAAAACAAAGAATATTTATTAACAGCAACCTAAAACATTAGCAATCACAGGCCAATACTCAGGTCTGTTTTATCACACCTATGTTGGAGCAATATTCATGGCAACTGGACATTTCTACACTGAATCATAGGACATTGGTATCTCCCACTCATGTATTGCTATGTCATACTTTAGAGATATCTCAGGGAGTCTTCTCCAACTATTTTTAAGATTCTGACTGGATTTCCCAGTCTGGTACTTGGGACAATTATGAACCTGACCTCTTCGATCCTCCATGGTGGAGTCCAGGCTGCTCCTACTACTTGGCATGACAGCCAGACTAAGTAGTCCCAGGATACTCATGACACATAAAACTAAATATATCCTTATCCCATGAGGGACCAACTGCAGGCATGCTTTAACTGGTACTCAAAAGCATCAACATACATATCCAGCCAGTCCATCTGTATTCCCATTTCAAAAGAATCCCAATGAACAAGGGGGAGCAGTTTCATTAATAAGAAACAATCAGAAAACCTAATAGTTTCCTACAAACAAGATGCGGTATCTTACCCACTTAAAGGTAATCACTGTTGCTAGGAAAGAGGAAGGATCAATGAATAAAATGCCCAGAAATCCTTTCGACATTCAATAAGGGAATTACTGTATGTGCTTTTAAACTCCTGGAAGTGCAGAAAATAAAAAACAAATAATACAAACAAAAATCAGCTCTACGCTGTAGCGATTTAAAGGAAAATCCCACTTATAATTATTCCCCTGTATTATATTAATGACTGCCTGACTGCTGAAGCTCTATAACACCAACTAACCTAACTTATTTACTCCCTTATTGGAAAACACATGGGATGAGACAGCCCTTGATTGATCACAATGTAACAGTTTTCCAAGACTAGACCCAAAGTCACCTTTGAACAATATTAGGTAAATTCTACCAAATAAAGGCAGAAACAACAGTGTTCTGGATAGGAATAATCTGCCTGAATGCCCTTATCAATTAATGCAATAGCAATACTGATGCAGCGAATGTCTAAACTGAAAGGGTTAACTAATGACTACTTTCCTATAGTTCTTTTGTTTTATCTTGCCTAGGCTTCCCCGGTTACATATGATATCATTACTGTCTGACTCACCATTCTGAACTAAGGCTAAACCTAATACCTGACCTATTTAAGAATGACAGACTTGGAGCTTAACTATATCTCGTCTATACCAGTAATAATTGAAACCAGTAATATTTTAAACAGAATAAACATATTCATTTATTGTGTTATTAACTATACACAGGATTTGATTTCCCTTACTGAATTTATAAGGCTAATCTCAATAAACAGATTTTATTTCTTTTCATTTGCAAAGGAAATCATAAGTGCTGTGCCAAGTACTGAAAGTCATATGGATGACAGGATAATGTACACTAACCACACACCTTAGATTCCACTGGAGGGAGCAAGAGATGTATTTTTTCAGGGCTAAAATAATGTGTTTGCAGATTGGGGATAGTTTATAAGATCCAAAAGCACACACACACACACACACACACACACACACATAATTTTAATATTTAATTGTCATAATTATGTTTGTATATTTTTATTATAAAATACCACTAAGTTACACAGCTCTGTACAATTATAATACAGAGAAGGAAGAGAAGGTTAACATAGAACAAGTGAATTAAATTACTAGCATCAAATAATTATGATTTTATCTAAGTGGCAGGTTAGAAACAAGAACACATTTCAGATTGAAACAAGAAGATGCAGGTGCCTGCCCCATAGAGCAATCTGAATATTTGTAGATTTACCCTCATGCACAGCTTCATGGAGCGGATGGTAGAGAGTAGGGGCTGTGGCATTTGATTTTGGCTGCATTTGATTAGAGCAGTTTCGTACTCCCTTTGCTTTTGATGTCGCCAGTCAATGGTTGACAGTTCTAAGCTTGCCACATCTTCAAATATGAGATTTTTTTAATAATTGGTTGACACATGCCTTCAGTTTTTAAAACAGAAAGGAAATCATACACACATTAATATATTTCCATGAACACAAATCTGTCAAGTTTGAGCAAACAATTTGCATAAAAGATAAACAACAAGGTATTACTGTAGGGATTCCTCTCTACAGATTATTTTCCCACCTAGTAAATAAAGAATACTGATGTTTTACATCCCTTACATTAGCAGATTAGGAAGAAGAAATCTTCCATACCCATCTAGTGTAAGGTAGATGTCCAGAGGTTGGGAAATTAGTTTTTCTAAAGTAGAAAGGGACATGCACAAAATCTGGACAACAGAATAACTTAAACATAATGGAAAGCTTAAAGGGGAACTATAGTCAAATTACATCTTTACATATGCAGTATTATACTTTAGTGATAAATCTTTGTCTCCAGTAGATGTTTCATGTGACGCAGAATGATTGAATTGGCAGCACTGATAAACTCCTGCACCATGAAATGTGAGTGTGATGTGTACAGAAAAAGAGGGGGAGCAGGGGGATGAAAATGTCAGCTCTCAGGAAAACTAATTAAGGGAAGCAAACTGCGAGTATTATTTCTTCCCTAAACCTTTTTTTTAACTATTTGTGTCAGCAATTGGCTTAGTATAAAGTAGTTTTATGTGTATGTGTGCAGTTCAATCAGCACTATAGTGCCCCTTTAAAAATAATGAAAGTGAAAACAATAAATACAATAAATATAATATTTAATGATTAAATATTATTAAACCCACAGTCTTTCCATTCCAACCCACCTACTTGTTTATGGCTGCCTCTTCTGCATGCATTATTTCACAAGTACATGACAGCCTTTGTAGCATTTCAGCTCCATCTCCTGTTTAGTAAGCTGTTGTCCTGGCATTGACCTCTTATAGGGCAAGTGTGAAAACCAGCATTGATGGATATAGTCAAAATAGTGTGTAAAGATATGAATACATGTCTATTCTATACATCCCCAATTCTGCATATTCTCTGTTATATTCTGTGATGTGGCAGATTTGCAACCAGTTTGACATCTCTTCACATGCGCACGTACATGTAATTCAGCTATTTACTAAGCGTAGGAGTGTGTTGAAGTGGCAAATCAGCTCAGAATTTTCCAGTTTGACTTTGTTAGATTAAAGTAAGGGGATGATGGCAGGGCTCCTGTTTGACGTTGACTATACACTAAAAAAACAAAGAAAATAAAGCAATCAAGTAACAACATTACCGAGGAATACTGTTGCATAGAAAGGGATGTAAATAAAGCTTGTTGTAATATAGGTGACTTTAATACTGCAACAGCAGTGGTGATCAAAGTGTGTCAACGTGGTGACAATGTCCTTCCTTATAATCAGTCCTGCCTATTAATAGTATTTTGACATTTTTCTAAGAAAGATACAGTTAGAATGACATTGTCTCCTTTAAACAGATCCATAGGAATCATGGGAAAATTGTATTACTTTACTTGTTCACATTGACATCATTATGCATTCCCTACTTTTCAACTGACTGGAAGTGGGGGGGAGGTAAAGTGGGTGTGTAAACTTTGTTTTAAAGTGGTAGATTTAAAAAAATAAATGTATATTTACACGTTTTTTAAGGCATAGCATTTTTAAACACATTACCGTAACTTGTCTGTATCCAAAGCTTCCCATTTAATGTAGCTATGTGCTTCTAGGATTTTAAAATTCTATTGCATAAACATTTTTGAAAATAATTTATTACTGCAAAATTGTTATTCTGAGCAACAGTGATGACAATACATGAGAGAGGCATCACTACAATATCTTAGAAAGAATAGTTGTATGTTTCTAATTCAGTGGTTGTAGTAATAATATTGCTTAAATGAACATTCCATTTGATTTCTTTGGCAAGCTCATATTCAGAAAGATGTTATGTTGCAACATTGGTACATTACCACTAGTTGGTCCTGCACTCACGTCCCCATTTATTCTTCTGGGCTTACATCAGTCCACATGGGATCCAGATGTGCAGCACATTTTAATCACAGTTAGCCAGATCCATAATTTGCTTTTATTATTTTAAAATCAGATCTGACTTATAACAAAAATATGCAACAAAATTGCATTAGTCACATGATGCAACATCAGCTCTTTCTTAATGCTGTGGGAAAGGCATGTCTCGCTTTAGTTCTCACTTGCATGGATTGCTGCCATGTTTTGATTTTTTGTTAAGGCCATTCATTTTTTTGCCACTAGTACTGAATCAGTGTTTTGGTCCTGATTTTTTTTTTTTTCATTTTGAAAGAATACATAAAATCTGGGCCATTACTTAACTAAAACTACAGAAATGTTATTGTATTTCTGCAGCACACTCCTTTCTTTTAAATCTGAGAAATAACAAGTACTCGCAGGTACTGGTTTTCCTGGGTGCTATGGCTAACACCTCAATTATAGAATTCTAAAGTAACATTGAAACACACACTGCATCAACTGTAAGTAATTATGCATGTTGGTAAATGGAACAAATGGATCAATTAAAAAAAGATGCAGAGAGAGCTTCAATGTAACTACAGTTACCAGCATGCCCATCGGTTCAAGATTATTGCTAACAGTGTTGTGTACGGCATTACGGGATCCCACAACAAAAGCTGACTCCAAATGGATAGAAAGGCAGCAGCTACTGTATATTTATTCATTGTAATTATATATGCATGTGGCTTCTGCACAATCCTTCACAGATAAAGGGGGTAACTCAGCAATGTGCGAAGTGAGCTCCGGATCCTTCGCATCACTTCGCATCACTTCGCACATGCTGTTATGTGCTCGAGTCGCCTCGCCGAGACTGGAATCCCTTTAAAGTGTTCGCTGATGTCTGCGTACAGGACATCAGCGAGCGCATAACAGTATGTGCGAAGTGAGCCGAAGGGTCCGGAGCTCACTTTGCACATTGCTGAATTACCCCCGCAATCAGTCTTTTTCAATTCTATGAATTGCAGGAACTCAGACACATGATTATGTTTCTGCTGGGATGGGATACATTTTCTTTCAGAAACACATTTACAATTCTAACTAAGATGTTGTTGTGTTCAGT
>WMED01004669.1:0-20429 GCA_019650415.1 Pipa parva
ACAATTAAGATATGAGTACTAAAACGGGCATAATTTAATTACTTTTTGGTGGGAACTTTGTGTCTGTAGAAAACAAAGATTGTAAAGCAATAATGATTCCTTTAATAATGTTTTATCTTTAATCTAGTAATTAGATATCTGAATGCCAGAATCACTGCTGACATTTCTAAATCACAGTTCAAGAAGAAAAACCAATTGCTCTGTCAAAATACAAATAAAGTACATTTTTGAGCATTTTGTGATTAATTAAAGGGGAAGTTTGGGCTCTGGCTAAAATTTGAACAACGAAAAGACTAGAGTTAAAAAAAAATAATATAATGTACCTCAATTAAAAAAAAATTTCATTTTTTGAAGAAGCTAGCTGTTCATCTAGTGCTGCTCAAAGAACCAATCAGCACTGAATGAACCATCTGATGAGCTTCTCACCAAGTAAAGGATACTACTGCCACTGTGAGCAGATGTGCGTGGCCAAGCTCCAACAAAGTAATCCTGGATATCATCCTCCCAGAGTGTCCAACTGACCCCAAATGCAGCCAAAAACACATTGACCTACAGCCGAACATAAGATGGGTAAATTGGCAAGCAAAAACTGAATGGATGGCACCCTCCCAACTGAATCAATATATTCACTGGGACCCAGGCCTAACTCTGCGGGAACCCTTCAACCAAACACACCTAACGAAGACACAGTGGAGCCTACATTAACAGTAGGCTGTTGGCTGCCAACATGCTGAAAGCTAACCATGCTAACCTAACAAAAAAATTTGAAGTTAAAACTGACTTCTCTCTACTGCATCAAGATGTCCACAACATTTTGGAGTGCACAAAAGAAGTGGAATCCAGAGTGTCGAACATCGTAGACACAATAACACCATTAAACAACTTAGCACAGCAACTCAAAATAGAAACTGACCAGCTGAATGTAAAGACAGAGGTCTTAGAGAACCGTTCAAGATGCAACAACCTACGAATCATAGATGGATCAGAAGGCATTGAAGGCAAAACACCTGAGACATATGCTGAAAGCCATGCTGGGAAAAGACATCTTCTTCAAACAAAATGGTCATTGAAAGTGCACACAGAATCCGGCCAAGAGCACCAACACTGGGTGCAAATCTACGGCCACTTCTAATCAAATTTCTGAATTACCGTGACAGGGACTATACTCTAAAGGTGGCCTAACTAAAAGGTACAATAGAAGTAGCAGGTACAAAAATGAAGATGTTTCCTGACTTCTCCCTGGCATTACAATGCCAAAGAGCAACCTTCATAAATGTTAAAAAGAGACTCCAACAGGCACAAATACAATATGTCATGACATATCCTGCTGAACTAAGGGTAATCTACAAGGGCAATACAACTTTTTTCACTTCACCCTCTGAAGTGGACGCCTTCAGGAGAGAGAAAGATGATTCTAACAGCAGAGTTTAGAGTAAATTGGAGCAGGGAAAGATGGGAAACTGGAAGGCCAGTTAGAAGGGCATTGCAATAGTCCAAGTGGGGTAAGACGATGGCATGCAAGAGGGTGTTAGCAGTGGCCTGAGAGAGAAATGGATGAATTTTGGCAATATTACAAAGGAAAAATTGACAGCTTTTAGCAGTGGTAGAGATGTGCTTAGAGAAGAAAAGAGAAGAGTCCAAAGTCACCCCAAGACAATGTGCAGAAGTAACAGGATAATTGATCACGTCATCAACTGAAATGGAAAAGGAGGGAGTAGGACCGGGTTTAGGTCCTTGTAAAGTACTTGTAAAAATTCCATCCTTGAAGTTGAATTCCTGAGTTTTACTAGTTTTCTGTTGTTTCTCTCTTTTTGCTGGCTGCGACCAAATTGGGCTTTCTGTGGCACTTCATAAATATGTATTATCTAAAGTTTCATAGGAAACAATAGGACTGCGTGGGCCTTGGTTTACTTAACAAATAAAAGATGGCTGCAACCACAATGAAGACAAACAAATTCAAATCAATACAAAATCATTTCCCGAGAAGGAAAGAATGAAGAACTGCCAATTCAAATCTGATTATTTTCTAGTGCATTTGTTCCTCTAACAAAACAAGTCCTGTGATTAAATGCTTTTATTTATTTTTCACTTACAGCATGTCAAATACAGTAATTCTAATATACAGAAGGTACAATGTTCTTGTAGAGAGGTGAAAGGCATTGTAATAAAAGAGACTACACTATGATGTTCCAGCTGAGTATAAAGTCCTCTCACCTAGTTTTCTATGCAATGTGCCATTCACCTTCCATGACCTCATTCTGTGAAGTGATTCTTCAGTAATTGCTCATTTTGATAAATGATATTTTCATGACTCAGCACTTAGACCTTGTGTGTCAGTTTCAATAACAGCAGTCGGGTCATATGGAAGCTCCTGTTGAATGTTGTTCAATATCTGATCTTGTCACTATGAAAGGTCTGTGTTGTGTCACATTTAAGACTTGCTGTGTCATTCTAGGATTGAAGCAGCTTTATTTGGGTTGATAAGTGCAAGAGGGAATATGCAGATGTATCCACCTCTTTTTGAAAACCTAACTCAGGCTCTGTCAAATTTTGCACAGCAAGTAGCCCATTGTTTTTTATTCCATCAGTTATAAAGCTAAAATGGTGCCAGAGGTGCATGGTATTGGTAGAGATACCTTTATCAAACTGAGCTCAATTAGAACCTGTGATATTTAATTGGAAACTTCTGGTTTCTGTTTGATTTTTGAAAACTCAGTGCAGTCTACAAAAAAAGAGACCTCATAAGAACGTATGGATCGTATTTGGCTCCTATTGAGGTTTTCTATGTATCTATTATAAATCCAAACAACTTCAAACCTACTTCGGATCTCCAATCTCAGATTTTCTTGAAATATTAAAAATTAGAACCATTCAAAACATGGGATATCTATAAAGATATCTGTCAGAACATGCAAACAGATGACTCCTTTTAATTCATAGATCAGTCCTGGTGCTTTTGAGAGGAATTAGAGATCCATTTTCTTGTTTTATGATGAAAGTGCATGGACAGGTCTTGTGCTGCTGTAGCCCATGGATATAGTGTGTGACATACTGTACACTAAGAGGCCATCCTGCATGGTTTCTGTTTTAAATCAGTCATTATTTGGCTGTTTTCCATCCGATTGCTTGAACATCTCTGTGAATCCATTCCTGCACTGTAACATTCAGTATTTGTTTTATTACTTCTGGCTTTATGTTTAGCCTGAACATTCTCTCCACTTTTTGTACAATTTATTAACTTAGAAATTCACAAGTGCGGCAGTTTTCTAGTGCTTGCAATTGTGTTTTTGAGCAACTAAAATTATCCTGCATTCATCCTTAAGGTTATGACTTTTTCCCATTATATCATGAATAAAGCACTCAGGTAGTCTCTGAATGCATTTATGGGGACCTTCCTGTACTTTTTCAGCAAAGCTGAACTTATCAACATCTGCAAAATAATACTTTATATATGATTATAAGAAATTTCCCACTCCATTTACAAATATTCAGATGGTAAAGAGGAAAAGCAAGAATATATAATTAATACTGCAGATCAAGTAGACCACTGTAGACATATCGCATTAGTCATAAATCATGATATTTGAATTTTTTTTATTTTTTGTTAATAGTATTGTTAAATATGAATTTTGAAAGAACAGTAAAACAAAAAAAAGTGCCTCAATTGCATTTATACTTATTATAGTAACTATAGTTACTATGTATTCAATCTGTGCTTCCAAAAATTTCTGAATTGTGTTTAGAAAGTAAGATATTTAGCCTTTTAGCTGTAAAAAATGGTCTTTAGGCTCACTTCCTGTATGTTTATTATCTAAAGCACAATAGAAAACATGGGGATGTCTGTTTAAAAACATGGTTGCTATCAGTAAAGATAAGAACAGACAGAAAGCAATACAATTCATAAATGTACCTTCAAAGATAATATTTTTAGTGTTACTGGTCATTTAACAAAGGACACAGAAGTAGCAGGGCTATTGTGTTAAATCCTTTAAACAGATTTTGTCATTTGGACACAACACAAGAAGATATCCTGGTGTGTTAACCCCATTAAATTAATAGGGCTCTATGGAAATTGGCACAATTAGAAAAGAAAGACAAATTAATCTAAGAAAACGTTCTTTTTAAGATTTAAGATTTTCAAAACTAAACTCAAATGCTACCTCAAGGAGCGCTAGCACTGGTTTATTGTCTTTCATTCATTTTAAGCTTAAGTAACTTTTTATGCTTATTCTAGGCACTTATAGAGCTTATTCATAAAAGGCTGAATAGTTGAATTTTACATTTATTCCCCACTTTCCCATATTTGGGTATTCAGCAAACTCTGCAATGTTGCAAATTCAAGATCAATTTGGCAATTTAGATTAGATTAGATTTATTTATTTGTCACTGTATAAGTAAAGTATATACAAATCAGTGAAATTATAGATGCGTCATAGTTTTGGAGAAGACAACGGCAGAAAAAAATTGAGAAGACAACGGCAAGTAGCAAATTGCAATAGGCAGTGAATACAAGTGAGGATCAATATACAAAGACCACTGTAACAATGAGTAGCATAGTAGTATATAGTATAAACCAGACTAACAGTAATGTTGATTGAATTAAATAAATAAATATATAAATATAGGAAAATATTACAATAGTCAAACAGAGTACTTCATATGCGAGCACAGATAATTCATCAATGCATCAAGCACTGAGGTCTGAGAATTCGCATTTTGTTTGAAAATTCGTATTTTGTCGCATTTGCTAATTTTTTTCTTCGCCAGATTAAAGTGGTGAATTGGGGGGCTGATGGCAGGGCTCCTATTTTCTACTGACTGTCTATGCCACACTATACAAGAGACAGTTACTGATGCATTCACATCTTTCCCACATGAATCCTCTGTTTAGTGACTAAGGAGTAGAGAATCAGAGCGTAACCACCTGAAGTAATGAGAATGCACTTCAGCAGTCAAATTCTCCCTTTGATGAATACTGTAGGTCTCAAAGTCTAATGACCTTGCACTTAATGTTATCTCACTTATTATCCTCTTATCTGTGCATGTAAATCTCCCTCCCATTTAGACTGTAAGCTCTATGGGGCAGGAACCTATATCCTTTTGTTTCAGTCATGATTTTATGATGGTAATTTACTTCACCGTTGTTAGGCACTTCTGCTATGTCTGTATATAATTGTATTGTACAATTGTGTTCAGAGCTGCATAACTTAGTGGTGCTCTATAAAGAAAAATATACATGAATATATATATATATATATATATATATATATATATATATATATATATATACAGTATATATAAACATTCATACATACAAGACTTGAAACCAATTGGGTACATTTGTCCTGAAGGTGGCAGTAATGCTGGTTTTAGCATATTCAGAGATGCAACACTACTACATTTTCCAAGCTGCTGAGTACAGAACACAGTTGTTGGTTTATATTATATAATATATAAGAGTTTAGAATAAAAGAATAACTTGAAATCTGTAAACCTCCTAATAACAGTTAACAGTTTTTGTTTAATCCAACCTCTTCAGCAAGCCAAAATTCTTTTTACAAAATCTCTTTGAATATTTAGTGGTGCTTGATGCCACTGCTGACCGTTCTATGATTGATGGATTTATCAGCAACTGCTTTTTCAAACTGTAAAGATCTTTTTGGTTGAGCTGATTCATGATCCACAGCAGACATTTCTTATTGACATAATCAGCCTGGCTTATTATTGATATAAATTTTCCTTTATGCACATGTAGGATAATATACATGTTGCAAGTGGCAGCATCTTACTTTTGAAGGAGCCAAATAAACAAGAAAATCAAGTGATTTATCAACACCCCTTCCAAATTACTTTTTGTGTTTTTTTTTTTTATTAGCATTGGAACATATTCACCTTTAATTTGGTAAGTTTGTGTGTTATTTTCTGTGTTTTGTCAATTTTTGTGTTTTTTGTAGCACAACCACTGTACCCATGTGGAGTTTTTGATATATAAAGCACAGCACTGCTTATTACATGAATTTGCTCTTAGTTATTACGTTACAGAAAAAAAAGTGATGCTAATAAGTTTTGCAACTCTATTTTGCACTAACATTATCTATGCTTTCTGACTCTAACTTGGTTCCTTCTACATCTCCTGTTGCTCTAATTGGCCAAAGCTCAGTTTTGAATTATTACTATTGGCAGTGAAATGTGAGATCTATTGGGACAAAATTTTAAGCAGACAAGTCTTTGATTCACAAAAGTTGTTTTAATATTTATATCTACTTAGCAACAAGCAGAATGACCTTTCTGAATACTGACCTTGAGTACTGCACCTCAGTTGATAATAGCTTTCCCCTGACTTCTGGATTTGTGACCCAGTTTTATGTACAAACCTTAACTGCCTTAATCTTATAATTTTTCCAAGGATCTGACCATTATGACCTTGGCCTTCTCTTATACCATTTTGCCAGAATTTTTCTAAACAGAAATTTGTCCAGCTATTCCCACCTATGTCTCTCTTTGACTCAGATTTCCACCCTTCCTAATAGCTGGTAGGCCAATCTTTAAAAGTCCTACATGTAAAGAATTCTAATTTTGTGCATATGTATAAAAATGGGTGAAGCCGTATTAGTCTAGTTCAGGGGTCGGCAAAGTTGTTTGAGGAGGGAGCCATTTCACTCCCTCCTCCAGCGGCGACAACTATCTTATGAGCCGCTGGAGGAGGGAGGCATGCCCTCTCCAGATCACATGACCACTGACAGCCAATCAGAAGAGCTGTCGTTGGTCATGGGCAGGGCTTGGGCATAGCTTCGGCAGTGCACTTCGAGCCACAACAAGGCAGCTAAAGAGCCACAAGTGGCTTGTGAGCCGCACTTTCTGACCACTGGTCTAGTTGAATAATTAGAAAGATGCGTACTGTGGTATTATATGATACTTGATTACTGCTCTGACCTGAGGAATAGGGAATATCTCTTGAAAGTTTGTCTTAAAAAATTAACTGTTAGTCCAAGTAAAGTATCATATAATACTACAGTACTCATCCCTCTAAACATATAATACTACAGTACTCATCTTTCTACTCATATAATACTACAGTACTCATCTTTCTAATGTAATGCATATGCAATAGCCCTTATATTGTACAGACATCCCCCAAGAAATCCCAAAGACATCCCTGAGAACCCCAAGAAAGGTACATTTTTATGCCTTTCAACAGCTACTTCCCCTTTTTATAAGTTGTGCATTAGTTTGTAATCATATAATGATGTTTCTGGGGTTGTTTTATTTATAAGGACTGTTGTGTTGCCTTCTGGTTTTCCATGGGCAGATAAAACAGGGTCTGGGCAGTTTAGATCCTCTATGAAGCTCTGAATTGTTGCTTTAATCTGTCGTTTTGCCATAGGGACCATGAATATTGATTTAATTAAATTGTTTAGCAAAGTTTCATGCACAGTGTGATCCAATCAATGTAACATGTATAGTACAAAGTAATTGAAAGCAGTAATGCTTTTGTTAATTTTAAGCCATTCCTGCAATAAAAGAAGCACTGTTGTTGGAGATGTACGTATCTTTTTTTAACTCCACTGTTGCACTTAGTAAATGAAAACACAGAGCAGAAAAAGTCTAAGCAGGCAAAGGGAATACTATATATTCTCTTTCTCAAAGCCTATGTATTCCCCCGTAGGTATCTCTACTCTGTTAAAATTCTACAGATCTAATCCCAATGTATCCAGCTAATTTTAAAAATATCTATTATTTTCAGAATCTGCCTCTACTCTTGTAATAAGAACAGCAAGTCGCATTTCTGCTATTTCTAGAGAGTGTTTATCTTTCCTGTAAATCAATGTTAATGCTGAGATGAAATCATAATGAAATTGTATGTTTAAGGTTTTTCTAAATGAAAGTGTAAATAGCCACAGCCAGATCTAAAAAAGTTAAATAACAGCTAGTTAATGTTAAGGAAGTCATCTATGTGCCTCGCCTCATGAGTTCAATTCCCATCATAGTGGAGATTCATTTTGGAAAAAAAAATCTATTGACATTTAATATTACAATGATCTAGTGGCGGTCATTTTACTTCCTGGTGAATGTAACATTTATCAAATAATATTGCAATCTTACTAATAAGAAAAGGGCTGAGGCTGCTTCTGTTATGTATGGAATATGTGTGGGACTTCCCCCCTCTCCCTAGCTTCAGGATGTACTCTATCAGCACATGATAGTTGTAGTCAATGAAAGGGACACACTGCAAATCTACAGTGATGCATACCTTTGAAACCTTTGGTTGATTGTGAATCTGTAGCTTCCATGGAAAGTGCTGTACACTGCCAAGTTTTCAGTGCCATTGTTGCTGTGATTTATGCTCTAAATCTCAGGACCATGTATTCCAGAGCAAAGGTCAAGGATTAACAAAAATAAATTAAAGATGGAATCCACAAGAGTAGCAGTTAAGCTACAATTATGCAGGTCAGTAACAGTTATTTTGGGTATGCGCATGAATGAGGACCTACCTTTTCAGTCTGTGGGTAGGTGGGCAGCAATATATTATTCTATTTTTTGAAACTTTAATTTTTCTTTTTCTGCACATGTGCAGCAAGCCAGTTCGGCTTAATCACCTCCCACAGGGACAGCAGACTTACTTCTTAAAAGAAGCTAGAACTCCCATAGACATGGAGGAACAAAAATGTACTGCATTACATATGGACAAGAGGTTGGTCAATGAGCTTTTTGCAAAGTTAACCTTTTTTTTTTATTGAATATTGCTTAACTATCTACAGAAGAACCTTGGATCAGAACAAAATTAGAGATGCATAAACTATTTTGGTGACTACTGAGATAATAATATTGCTGCCCATTACCAAGTAATTAAACACAGGCTATATACTGTATATGGCAAATAGCCTGTTCTTTAGTACCTCCTCTCGGTTTAGCGTCTGTAACTTTAGGTATTTCTCTTCCTTCCAATACTAGTCTATAACTGGTCCCCTATCATTAACACTGGACACAGATTTGTGGATAAATTATTGCAGACACTTGGCTTTATAACCAAAACTTTGATTTTGTAGCAAACTATATATTCATTTCCTGTAACAATTTGACAGTATTTTATTTTTTATTCATATTCACAAAACATTTTGTGAATTAATGGCAAAATGTGTTACTAACTTACCCAACTGTTTGCTTACACCTATCTTTCATCCCCTTGTACTTTCCATAGTGTGATTTTATTGTCTTTTTTGGTTTGTTGAAATCTAATTAAGGAAGTAGTTACAAGTGTCCACCTGTTAGTGTAAATATTTATATGATGTTTACTTTCTTTTTATATCTACTGCTGTGTTGAGAAAATTAATAGCATTAGCAGTCTGTTTCCTCCTGTATTTCAACGACATACTGGTAGGTTAATTAGCTTTTGAATAAAACTGACCCTAGTTTTTCTGTGCATGTTATAGAGAGAAAACATTGTAAGCTCCACTGGGGCAAGTAATAAACTGAATGATTAAATGACTATGTAAAATATTTAGTATGTTGGTATGTATAAATAGAAAAATTATAATCCCACAGTCCTCAAAAAAATGCCTTTTTTAAAACGTGACTCTTTTTTCCCCCATGTTTTCCAATGAATCATGTATTAATTTTGCCAGACTTTAACCCAACGATAGTTCTTATGAGCTAAGTTTTACTATAACCTGAAACTGGTAGAAGAATTAATTAAATCAGAAAGTTAAACATTTGTTATATTTCAGGCTGGTAAAATTTAAAAATGATTCTGAACAAACCTTTGTTAGAATATTCATTTTTTAAATCATGAAAAAAAAACATCAAAATCAATGACTCCATGCTTTCCAGTAGAACCATGTTTTCATTTCATATTTTCAGATTGTGAAAAATATGAACATAGTACCATAGTTTATGAAGCTGAAAAAGACACAGGTCCATCCAGTTCAGCCTATCCTCCTGCAATGTTGATCCAAATGAATGCAAATGACCCATGCTCCCCTATTTCCTACTCTCTACCCTCTGAAGGAGGGGGTTGCTATCTTAGTGCTCGCCCCACTCCTTTTCCCTATCCCTACCTACCTCCTCCATTGCTCGGCTCTATCTTCTGTAGAGCTGAGTGCTACAACATTCCTCTTCCCAGCAATGATTCAATTTCCTGCTGATTACTGGAAGCATCATTGTTGGAGTAAGGAACGCTGTACTCTTCAGGACTGATGAAGAGAGATAAGTAGTCTTGAAAGTTTGCATTTACCATCTATTCCATTAGCCAATAAAAGGTATCACCTATACTCTCTTGTCTTGGCTGTACTGTATATACTGCAGATGATCAGTGTGCTTTGTCTCTTGTAGGTGTGTCCTAATTAGGGACTAACACAGAATAACCTGACTAGAAACTCAGGATATAGCTATCAATTAAATCTAACATTGAAGTCAAATAAATTAAGAATAAAGAAATATTGAATTATCTTCAAATCAAACAGAAGAAACTATTCCTGCATTTAAGGGTTGCCTCCAATTTATTTAAAGCAAACATTTTTAATATCTTCAATACAATTGGGCTGATTTTTAAAATGATTTGATGCATACACACTGCACTAGATTTCCTGCAGCCCTGCAATGCACAGCTGAACTAATTTATTATCAGCTAGCTATGCAGTATGGATATTTTAGAGATATTGGCATTAAAGGGATAGAATATGCATGATAATCAGTCTGGTTGCATACCACATGCATAACACCATTACCTTCAAAAGGGAGAGACTTATGAAATGCACCTTATCCTGGCTGGGCTACATAGATTCCAATATAATCTTACAGTCTTTTTTGAAGTGGAATCCTGGCTTTACACAAATTAAATGAGATTAGAAGGAATTCTAAACTGCAGTTTGAGTTCATCTATTAGATCTAAATAACTGTTTCATCTCACCAATTTGAAAAAAAGTTCCTAAGAAATAATTCAACCATATCATCCCTTTAACAAATTCCGACTGAGTATTGAAATAGAGTTATGTAGCTGCATTCATTGCCCTGCAGGATGCATCTGAAAATTATATCTTGTTAAAGTAATGATCTGATCTGCACATTAAAAAGGCTTATTCGTGAAAATGTGAATTTCCAGGTGTAGCAAATCCATGTCCTTTGTGTCGCTATGCTCTGACAGATGCAAATTTGCTACTCCTTATTCAAAAACCTTTTCTTTGGCAAAGAAGCAGAGATGGATATTATACAATGAGTTGTCAGAATTTGGTCACCACTATTGTCACCATATTAAAATCAACTACATTGTAACAAGTGTAATTTATATCCCTATGCAATAGTATTCATAGTTTATGTAGTCACTGGGTCGCTATATTTTCTTTCATTCGAGTGCACAGTCACTTTATGCCAAACCTGCACTTTACTGCCATCAGCCCCCACTTTGCCACTTTGAGCTGCTGAAGTCAATCATAGAATTTGGAGCAATACTCCTTTGCTGAATTTGCTACTTTGACACACCCCAACATTTTGTAAGTAGGCAAGAATCCCATGCAATGCATAAAGGAATGCAAAAAGGATAATAAGGATAATAAGGTGTGAAATTGGATATGAATTCTCCACATTATGGGCGGTTATTCACTAAGATGCGAATCCAACTGTCGAATTCTCAAACAGCGGATTCCCATAGCAAATTCTCAACAATTTCCTCATTGTAAAGTCACGACAATTTTTTAAAGTTAAGATTATGACAATTTTCTCATAATAAAGTCCCAACTGCGACAATATTCTCATTATGAAGATGCAACTGCGACAGTAGCAGCCTATTGAGACTGTCTTTATTTGGCGAATTCGCACCTATATGCAACAAATCGGAATAACCCCCATAGAGTTTGCTGAATAAGCAAAGTTGTACAAGTGGTGAATAGATGCAAATTCACACATCCTCATGATTGTTTGCAACCTAAGGGTGAAATTTTCTAAACTCAAAAACAATGTCTTTGACTTTTTCGCCTGTTTTAGGCAAAAAAGTAAAAAAAAAAAAAAATTTTAGACTTTAGTAAATTTCACCCAAGTGTAGAGATGAAGCTGATTACTGCAGATAATCATGTTTTATGAAGATAAATAAATTACTAATAATCCATACAACCCCTATATTTTATAGGTTTGTCACTGATAAAAGGCTATCTGGAAAAACTATGCCTTTAAAGCTAATCTGTATAAAATACACATAATGCAGGGCTGATAGGACATTAGCTCATTGTATAGCTGGACTGAAAACCATTGCAGTCTATAGTGTAGTCTCAGAGCACATTAATAACAAGCTTTGCAGTGTAGGGGAGGGGTATGGTTAATAATCTGCTAATGACATCATATGAAACTGCAGATTTCTTACATACAATCCAAATCCCACATGCAGTGATCTGGGCTAAAAGTTAGATTTATTTAATAGATGTAACACTATTTTTAAGTCAAACATTTTTTCAGTAGTCCCTGAGAAGTACAGACTGAGCATGTGCAGAGCCGCCGGCCAAGAAAGGAGGGTTATATAGAGAATAAAGATGTCTGCCTCCAGTGGCAATTTTCCAGGCATCAGTGTTCAATGCTGTTGAGCTGGTGCACTTATGAGCTGTTGTAATAAGCTCATAAGGCACATATTTTTTAGCCTAAATCTTTTGAGGCTTTTGTTAAAGCTTTATTTTCCATTTAAAGACACTAGGCAAAACTAATGTACAGTGATGCTTTTTTTTTCCCTCTGTATAAAAATATAATACCTGTTTTGAACACAACTGTTATTCCCTTCCCAAGACTCACAGCGTGTCACATCTTTCTGAAATGATGCGGCTGTTCTTTCTACCTTTCCCTTCACTGAAAGATATTTAAACTACTGTCAGTTACTGTTTGCAAATAACCTGTTCTTGGGAATTATCTGTCCTGTTCAGGCAATGATGATAGGAAATTCATGAAGTCTGGTACTAGAAATGTAAATGTTATGCAAATGAAATTGTCCTTTATTCAGATATAATAGATCCTACTACAGTCGTTAATCAAACAAGCATAGATGATAAGTAATGAGAGTCCTAGCAGACAATGTAGTGTAGTTTGAGTGTCAACGCACACAGAGCAAGGCTTGTCCCATTATATATTATAAGTGAAATGTCCTTTAGCTGCCCTGTTTTAGTGCCAGAACTATGCCTTGGCTGTGATTTATTGTTCTGTCCTGAAACTGCCATTGCTTCTGTTTCTTTCTTTCTTTTTTTTTTGCACATTTGATGGTTCAAAATTGTATTTTAACTTGGCAGCTTGAACCAATGTTCATTTTAAATTTTGTAGGCCACCAAATAAATAAAGACAATTTTGTGCATCATTTTAAGAACAGTACAAATATCTGAGAATTAGAGACATGATTGATAATTAACAATTTGGAAGGTGAATAGTAGCAGTGGATTGTAACAAAATTGTCATGAATAGGTGTGTTTTTGGGAAGTATTGTCATCTTCACATGGACCTGTTAGAAGGAGACAATGTCACCACATCTATCTTTCTTTTTATTTTAATTTCTACATACTGGCAATAGGCATGTATAAATACAAGAAAGGACCATCTCACCATTTTGTCACATTTTGATTGCAAGTATGGGAAACTAGTCCCATCATTTATAACAGTTGTTTTTATAAAGTTATGTCAATGTCAGATAATTCCTACCTCCTGATGACACTTGCTCTCCACATTTTCTGAGCCTTTTGAGTGAAATGTCACCAGAATAGTAACAGGAAACCTTCCCTATTTGTCACTTTCATTTGTCGAAGGTCAGAGCCTCACAGTTCTACATCAGTTAAAAAAAAGTGACATATGGTAGCAGTCATATGATATTTAATCTTTATGCCAAAACTCTCAAAAGCATCGGGAAGATATCCAGATGTTGTGGATCTCATGAGTCATTCCTAGCCTTTTTATTGCCACACTTTTTTGATAAGCTCCTTTTGTTTTTCTTTGTTCCCCTTTAAATTATATCCTGCCGAAGATAATATATTTACTCATAGACAACTTGCACTCATTTCCGTTCTCAAAGCGCCTTTAAAATAGCTTGAAAATAGACAAGCCAGTCTAGGAATCTTCCAAACTGTCATTGTGTTAAGTCAGTCAGCAGTTATATTCAGCCTTGCTCTGAATGATGGGTACTCATCACTTGTTCTCAATAAAGTTTGCCTTTTTCCTTTTGCTCATCATGATCTTTATATGAGTGTAGACAGATAGTCAAAATAGAATAAATGATGCTGAGCAGCACAATTACAAGCACTAGTGTACCTGACTGCATTTAGTTTGCCTCAGGCCAACATCCCATAAATTCCAATTACAAGTCATACACACTGTCACTACCAAACCAAACTGCCTTAGATGTACATTTATGCAAAAAAAAAAAAATGCTTAATTTTTTTTTAGGACAATTTTAGTTGTTTTACTGTTTACGTTGTAATGTTTACAAATTTTTGTGAATGTTGGAGAATATTGTTAAATAGATAAAAGTCAGGAAGATGACAATTCCGAAAAGCTTCCAGTAGGAGAGTTTTGCACATTGAATTTGGAATAGCAACTTATTAATAAATCTATATTTTATTTTGTTGACAGCTCGGCATCAGCAAATCCAGTTTGTGAAAGATATTGACTTCATGCTTTGTAAATTCCCACTCCCAAATATATTTCTGCCTCATCCACTCTAATCACAATTTCTTGTTTTTCTTCCAACCTTGAAATGTCAAATTAATGCCAAGGTATAATTGATAAATTTGTTCATATGTGTGCAAGCACTCAGTTGTTATTTCTGCCCAGTTAAGCCCAATTATTTAAAAAAAAACAAAACAAATAACATTAATGTAATTAACAAGTGGTAAAAAAACCCAATATTTAATGCATTGACTTTCACATGGCAATTATTAAAAAAAAAAAGTGAAAAAATCATGCTCTTTTGGCCTTGGAAAATACAGAATTTTTATTAATAAAATGACAGATGAGTTGCACTCAATTAACAAGCTTCTGAAAGCTCAACTAAAATGTTATGTTCTTCTTAAGAAATATAGGCATTCAGAACACTGTATCAGTATAAGTTTGCTTTGAACTATTACATTGATAACCTCAGAGCAAATGAAAAATGACAGGAAGTTGGTACCATGAAAAATATCCTTTAAAAGATAAAGCAGAGCACGAAATATTCATCATCTTTCTGTTTTTTCTGTCTCTTCCAGTTTCAAACCATGGACAAATTTGTAGCATATTGTCAGTCAGTGTTCCTTGCTCTACTGAACAATATTATATAAGCACATTTCATATTAGGATAAAAGAAACTAGCTAAAAAATATCTAGTTTATAATTTACTATGCATTGGGATTTAGCTCTTAAGTAAATGGGCAAGAATGAGTTACAATTGGGTCTTTGCCCTCTGGTTTATGACTTGATGCAGTGCAGTGTACAGCAGTAAAAAAATAGCTTCTCAACATAAATATTATGTATTGCTAATTAACAGTCAAGCATGTCAGTATTTGTATCCAAGAAATGCTAATCAGTAAGACTTAAAGACTTGCAGGAATACGTTTAATATCAGGAAATATCAGTTAAGTAAATGTTTTGGGTACTTGGCCCCTTTCATCTGGATGGGAACCCACCAAGGTCAATCTCAATGATCCTGTGGTCCCTTCACAAAATAAACAAATGCCATTTTAAAGGGGAGACACCTCACTGCTGTTTTTAATTCTATAGTAATTTCATATCTCATGCTTGAAGGTCAGAACATTGATTTATTGATTCTATCACTTCAAGGCAATCTTTTAATTCATTGGCACACATCATGTGATGCCTCATTGTTAACTGCAGAGCTGGTGCCATGTTTAGGTTGGCAGTGACACTATTTTTTACTGTAAAACAACGGGGTTGGTCTAGACACGATTATAAATAATTGCAGTTCCTGATGAAGCAGGAAGAATGGCTAAACTATTGATGGCAATGAGGGTCAGAATGAACAAAATCTTTGTCCGGGATGGCGTTATAGGGAAAAGATTTTTCAAGGTTTTCTTTACAAAATAAACACTACTGACATTTTTAACAAATTTTCAATTACTATACAAATTGTGGGTAGAGAGTAGGAAATGTTTAACCCCAAATATTCAGCTATCCAAATGTTACATTTTATTCATATACGTCCATTCACTATCAACTTTAAAATCAGAGCGGTTTGTTCTTCGCTAAACCCCAGACCAAGCAAGAGAAGAGTGGTCAGTCGCCATTTTTTTTAAAACTTCAAAATAGCTGCATTTTCTAATATGTTCTCTTGGGAAGATATTTAACTGCAAATAAAATGCACAAAAGTTATCATTTCCCCCAAGAAACAGAGAACTAAAAAAATGTAAAGGGCCCCTTTAATTACAACTCCCCTTTCAGAAATGAGATAATAAAAACAGAAAAATGGCAAAATCGAAAAGAAATGGTCCTCTCTGCCAAAACCCACTGAGATTGCTACATCTTCTTTTCTGCTGTCGGTTTCCACATTTGATCTTTTAATCTGTGTTTCCTCTGTTCACTAATTGTATCATTTACAGGCTTTATAACACAGTTTCCTTCCAAACATCATTAGTTGTAATCACTCAAACCCAACAAGGTCACTATACTTCTATCAGATTCCAATGCCATTTCTTTTCTATTGCTGTGGAGACAGAACATAATGAGATGCCAATTGAATTAAAGTAGACAAATACCAAATCCTGTTCTACCTGAAAATGAAATAGCTAAAATATATCTCTTTTTTTTTTTTAAAATAAAAAAGAGGTTTTTTTTTCTTAATCTACACAATAGCCAGGCTGACCCTGCAGCCTATCCCTCCAACGATCCTCTATAAAACTTCAGTATTTTCTTACATTAATGAAATCTTACACTCTGCGGTAGGATCCACTAAGGTATGGGTTACTCTCTCTAGATGCACTAAGAGGAAGATACAGGGGTTATTGCTGTTGCGGGGTCTCCTCAGTTTGGCAAACCCAGGGGGGGGGGGAGGCTAGATTGCCAGATGTGGGTTTCTGAATAAAAAAATTGATGAAAGCACCTATAGGCTAATGAACTGATACATTATGCTACTCCACTTGTTGCCCACCTATCTGTTTAGGTAAGTCTTCCTCCTATTTAGATTGTAAGCTCTATGGGTCAGGAACCTTTTTCCTCTTGTTTCAGTCATGGCCTGACACTTATAGTGATGCATCTTTTTGATTATATGCTTGTAATGTATTTCACTTGTTCTTTATTAAGCACTTTTCCCTTGTCTGTATTATAACTGTATTGTTTGGTTGTACAGCACTGATTAACCTAGTATGTATGTATAATTTTATTTATAAAGCACCACAAATTTACGCAGTGCTGTACAATTCAGCGATACAAGTACAAAACAAACAAGGGAAAAGTGCATTAAACAATACAAGTAAAATATAACAAGGGTACATCAAATTAAGTGCTAGGTAGTGATTGACACAAGAGGTTGGAGGTGGCACTTTATAAATAAAAAATATATATACATATATTATTGTTTACTGGGTACTGATCAGAGTAAGTGTTCAGCCTGCAAAATATCTAAGGTCTATAGAAACATGTTGGGGGTCCCATTTGTCAGATTGGTCGGGTATGACTTCTGATGATGACATTGCTGTGTATAGCAAGAAAAACCTGTCCAATTTACAACTCCCATAATTCCTGTGAAAATTCCAGCAGCACCTAACTTTCAACTTTCATTATATTTCAGGTAGCATTATCATATGCATCCATTTACATGTACTATATTACACTGTAGATGATAAAATTAACCAGTTTTAATTTCAATAACCAATGCCCCACATTCAAAACTAAACGTCTAGTTAACATTTCTAATGTTTAGCAACAGCATGGAATATTGGCAAGCCCCAATATCTAGGGTGTTCCAAATGATAACGACTCTTTAGATGGGCAAACAAACTTGCTCACTTTCCATTTGCACAGAAAGGATCTCATAGTAACAGAAGTTGAATGAACATTGCATCAGCTTATTTGTGACTTTTGAGCTGCCCTGCAACATCTGGAGAGGTGGGAAAGAGAGGCGATGAGTGCAAATGAAAATGTTCCATATAGTTTTATTTCTAGTTTCATTTCTCTTTATGTAATACCAAACTACTAATTCTTGTTTTATTAAGATTCTTATACCATTCCAATATCCTGAATGGAATCTCCAAATAATTCTTTTTATTGCATTCCCAGACAATCAAATCAACTTGAATTCTTTTATTATTGAACAGAGACCATCTGTATATGCCTGGCAAGATCAAAATAAAAACAGATTAGTTTATGGGATATAATGGTCATCAAGGGTTATATCAAGGGTGAGAGGTAAAGACAAAGATTGAAGAAAAATAATAAAACCAGATGCAGGGATGGAAAATGCCACTGGTGGTTTTCCACGTAAGCATGAGTCTAGCCCTGATGTATGTATCTATATATCTATCACAGCTGCATTCCTCAATACACTTGTTTCTATTCAGGTATCTGTTTACCAGAGGGAAAACCTCAAAAATGTATCCATTGGCTTTTTGGGGAGTAAAATAGCTGTGACTGTATTTATAAATGGTATGCATTGGCTTATTGCTTGGAAACAAGTGGTAGGTGTTTGTTCACCATAGTTACCCTGATGCAGTGACAAACCTTCTCATCTGATATTAGCCTTTTTTTTGTCAATTTAACTTTTTTCAGAATTTGTATTTGTTAATTATATCTCTTTAAATTCTATATGGGTAAAAATACCAAAATAATTACAAATGAAGTTCCCCCATTAATGTGTGTAGTGACCCTTTTACACTTCCGCTTCATAACTCAGCAGAAGAAGTGTGTCCATGATAATTATGATAAGGAAAATGACTAATGTATGTTTGCATGTATAATTTTATTGCACGAATGCACAGCAGGGCAAACTGCTTTCGGCTAGATTTATCTGTAAATTTATTCAAGGTCTTTTTGCATATATTATAATTAGTTTTTTACCATCTCATGAGCAGTGGGTAGACAGGTCTTAGTTTAAAAAAGTAATGATATAATATATTATTTGACATTAAACTGTTTATCAAAATACTAATTATGTTGATAACCCGTGGTGATTTGTCTTTAATAGTTACAAAGTATGCTAATGGTGTGAAGATATTGTAAATCATAACGTAGAATTCTGTGTAACAGATTTCAGGACTTTTAATAGGCTGTGACCATCACCATATTGTAGTTTTTATGATGATTCCTCATACTGAAGGTAATTTGGAAAGGTTTTCAATCATCATTCATTCTCCAGCTATTTCTTTCATCAAAATGATGAATGGTGATTGTCACTGTGATAAAAACAAAAGCTCACAAGCTCAAAATAGCAAATTCTTAAAGTCAACTTTGAATTGTTATAAAAGTCCCTCTGTTCTTTCAAAAACAAAACTGTAAATCCTTCCTCTTGGAGCACTAGCACTGGTTTTCATTTCCTTTATCCTTGAGTAGCTATTTATGCTTGTAATTGGTATTTATAGTTTAATAACTCAGCCTTTTATGTTACAGCTCTTATTACCTTCTTACCTGTGTATGCAATACCACATAATATAAAGAGGTCCCACCATCTGCTTCTAATTCACACCTTTCCTCTGTGTGTCCTGTTACCCACAAAAAAAATACAAAAAATAAAAATAAAACAAAAAATAGACTACTCAGAAGCAACTGCAACAGTAGCAGGCTATTGAGACTGTCTTTATCTGGCGAATTCACACCTATACACAAGTATTTGGACTTTAGTGAATAACCCCCTGAGGGTATAGTGTCCTTTTAATCCTGTGCTATAATATAAGTAGATATTCATGTTTTGAAATATAAGGCGAATATAATGGTTCCTCACATGATAAACATTAGTGATTATAGCTTCCATATTTGGGGCATTCATTGACAGTGTCGACCTATGGGAAATTCCATTAAAATATATCACCATTTTAAAAGCCTGTTTATGCAAAATTAGCCAAACATAAGTCATCAAGAATGGCCTCATCACAATTAGGGTTGATACCAGCCTTCACAGCCAGGGATAGGAAAAATAATTTGATGAGTATGTAAAAACTAAATCAATGGTTGTAATGCGGCAAACTCTGAACAGTTGCATAGAGGCAGGACTGGCTTTTGGGGTGTATAACCTGTGTGGGCACAGAGTGCTGTTTATCGGGGGCACCAGGGCTGGTTTTAGACAGTGATACCCTAGACAGTGGCAGACTTGTCAACACCAGGGCCAGCACAAACTCTAAAGGACACATTCTGAAAAGTCTGAATTGTCACATATAGCTCTGAATTTGCGTCCACTTTCCCATGTGTGCTTAATGAGCAAAATCTGTGAAGTGGCAAATACGCAGCCAATTTGGGTGTCTACAATACTAATGGAGCTCTTCCTATCATTTTGCGTG
>WMED01004670.1:10152-20428 GCA_019650415.1 Pipa parva
GGGCGGCTGATGGTGGTTCGTCCAGGGCGTCAATGTAGCCAGAACCGCCTCTGCTTCCAGTATTTAACTGGTTGGATGCAAAGTTAATGGTCTCATGCAGCCAGAAGTGTATTTAAATGTAACAGGACGTCCTGAACAAAAAGTTACATAAAGAATTAAAAAACTGCAAAAAAAATAAAAACCACCAATTTAAGACCAATTTCAGTTTAAGAAAGCTCTACAACATGTACAGAAATCTATCTGTGAAACTAGTAGCAATTTATGTACAGTGGGGGAAAAAAGTATTTAGTCAGTCACCAATAGTGCAAGTTCCACCACTTAAAAAGATGAGAGAGGCCTGTAATTTACATCATATGTAGACCTCAACTATCAGAGACAAAATGAGAAAACAAATCCAGAAAATCACATTGTCTGATTTTTTAAGAATTTATTTGCAAATTATGGTGCACTATTGGTGACTGACTAAATACTTTTTTTCCCCAATGTATAACATTTCCCTTCTACTTGCTATGCTCTGTAGGTTAAGAGAGCTCTACAACATATACAGAAATCTATATGTGAAACTAGTAGCAATTTATGTACAACATTTCCCTTCTAATTGCTGTGCTCTGTAGGTTAAGAAAACTGACGTGGAGGCGAATTTTAATAAGACATAGAGAAGATATTCCTTTATCCTGTGCTGCATCTGAAATCAACCAAGAAGTCCAAAAACTACGAAAATTTCATCCTTTAGAAGAGAAGGCATTTGATTTGCATGGAGCAAGAGGGAACCATATGGATTTGGGGCAGCTTTATCAATTCCTTAATGAAAATGGGTGCGCCGCCATCTTCCCAATGTATTTTGGGATAGAAGGACGATAAATACAAACAGCAAGAGCATTCACTTAAGTGCCTTGTTAGTGCTGTGCCATCCACTGTCTATATTCAGGAACAAGTCTGACCTGAAGTTGTTGCAGAAACACAATTTCTTTCAGCCTGAGAGAAATTGTGTACAGTCCCCTCCACAAATACTGCACAGAAATGGGAAACTGATATCTTTATTTTCTATGTCTTGATTGATAACAGTTTGCTCCTGATGACCAAGTCTTGTAAGGCTAGGTTCACACAAGCGTATTATGTGCAGCGCATAATACACTAGTGTAAACCTAGCCTAAATCCAGCCTGAAGATGAGTCTCAATGGAGTGTAAATGTGGTCATCACCAGACTGCACACTACTGTCCCAAGGAGAGATTCAATCATTTAGATGCTTAAGTGGTGAATTTGGAAGGTGAGAAGGTCAGTCCTTCGTCCAGCAAGGAATATATCAGATGCTCGTGCTTTGTAATGTGTATGTGGTGAATAGGATGTTTACCTTCAGTTACAAATTAAAACAGCATAGGTTTGAGCACAAATTGCTTCTGAACCTCTAAGGGATCATTTTATATATTTTCAGAATTAATTTTATTATATATTGTTTTTAACGACGAACTAAAGATTCTTAGTAAATCACATTTGTTCATTTATCACATTTTGCCAGCAACAGAATAAACACACAATCTTTCCCTTCCAAGCCACCTAAGTAATAATTTCTGCTGCTTCCGCATACATGGCGGCCTTCATAGCATTTCAGCTCCACCCACTGCTGAGAATGCTGGTGCCCTTGGAACTGGCATCCTCATTTTGATTGAAAAAAAAAATTCAATCTGTGAATGTGCTTCCATAGCCGTTTTGCAAAAATGAGGAAGGGAGCGGGCACATATTACGTAACGCTATAGTTCTCCTTCAGCACTGGAGAAACAGCATTTATTTTTTTATGATGCCGGTATCACTTATTTAAAAAGTTTTTATCACCATGTCAAAAGTCTCTTATCGATGCATTTTTTTTTAAAACATATAAACTAGTGGAAACCCTTATAAATATTCCCGTGTGTGATGTAGTGTCAGGGTTCATTAGCATATTAATAGGATCCAATATGACAGGTGTGTGATACTAGCACCAGCACGTATATAAGACAGCACTACATTCCAAAGGCACTGACTACTCCTTTATAATGTAGCAGTTTAAGCTGACAGACCTTGTACTTACAGCATTTCAGTTATAATACCAATTCTGGTTCTAGTTCTACATCTCAAGAATATTTTTGTGTAAAATATCTTCAAAGTAGACTTCCTGGAATTCTTTTAAAAAGTAGCTTTAAAAACTTTTATGACCAAATCCAAGGATCCCTCTTGAAAAAGAGATGAACTAGATGCAGATTCCAGTCCAGTGGCCTTCTTGGTGTGTGACTCTTAGAAGGATATAAAACAGGGAACCTCCATAGTGTAAAAATCCAATTTTATTAAAATGGCAATATAAAAAATCTACTCACATTTGATGTAGATAAAATGCACTCATAAAATCATTGATAAAAGTCCTGTCCTCAGGACTCAGAGGAGATTTGGCCATAAAATTTTTTAAAGCTACTAGTTATTTTACGATCTGGTGAGCATATAATTATATTCATCTTTACACACCTATCCATACACTGTTTGTTGGTGGTGTTTTTCAATTTTTCATTCACCCATCCACGTGGAGGTTATTAGTGCTATAGAGCACGTTTGGGCTTTCACTTTAAAGGTTTTTTACCATTTGATGTGGAACTATTAGGTGTCTATATGTTGCGCTTTTTTACAAGTTTTGTTTTTATATATTGACTCTGTCCTTCCAAAAACTTAAATTGTGTCTATAAAGGCTTTAACTTCTGGCAAGCCATGCTTCATGGGCTGAACAGCCAATCAAATTGTGGGTGTGTAGCTGCTATCCAATTACTGTCCCTGGGTGGCAGGGACAGTTTTTGAAAAATTGATGCCCTGAGAAAATTTTTCCCAGAATTTTTTGGATCCTGATTTTGACGAAACAATAAAAGTGGATTTCATACAACTGGAGTGCTGGAGAAATTATGTTTTACAAGTTAATCACTAGAAGATGAGTCCGCTTTGTCTCCAGAGCACACAGCTATTGGGATGAGTACCTATACTAAGGGGCTAATTCACCATTGTGCGTAGTGAGCTGCGAAGCCTTCGGCTCACTTCGCACATGGTGTTATGCGCCCGGTGATGTCCTGAAAGCGGACATCAGCGAGCGCATTAAAGGAATTTCAGTCTCGGCGAGGAGACTCTTTTGTTCTCGCCGAGACTGAAATTCCTTTAATGCGCTCACTGATGTCCACACGCAGGACATCAGCGGGCGCATAACACCATGTGCGAAGTGAGCCGAAGGCTTCGCAGCTCATTACGCACAATGGGGAATAAGCCCCTAAATAGTGAGACTGAGCCATTTCTTATTGTTATATTTATCCATGGGCTGAATAGCCAATCAGATTGTGTAGCTGCTATCCAATTACTGTCCGTGGGTGTAAGGGACAGTTTTTTTAATAATTGTGGCCCTGAGAAAATTTCCCTAGAATTTGGGGGCCCCCCACAGTGTTCCAAAGCTCTATTCTCAACGCAGCGATAAATCATATAGATCTTTATGGTTGTTATCCTATGGGGATTGTATATAAACATTTCCTGATTACTCTAAGATGTCATAGACTCCACTATCAATTTATTTTTTGGATTGAAAACCTAATTAAATTTATATATTGTAACTAGATTAATACTATAACGATAGGTTTCCGTGGGAAGAATGAAAAGTGAACAGGCCTGGGGCTTATTCAACTGTTGGTTTTTCCCTAGAATTCCCATTGTAAACTTTGGTAATTTAGTGATGGGAACCCACTATATATATATATATATATATATATATATATAAACCGCCCCACTAAATCCATTCTGCAAAAATAACCACTTTAACAAACTTGTTCAGATTTTTTCTGACAATTGCCCTACAAGCCTAGCATAGGATGCTGGGAGTTGTAGTTCAAGTAGTAGTTTGAGTGATGGGAACCAGAGACAACAAAACCCTCCCCCAATAAAATCATTTTCAGGAGGGAAAAAAATAATCACTAGTCACACTTTACCTAAGCTGTTCAGATTTTTTTTTTATGACAATTGCTCTACAAGCCTAGTAGAGCATGCCGGGAATTGTAGTCAAGTATCAGTTTGAGGAGCCTGAGGCGATTGAAAGCCTATGTATTTATACAGAATATAAAGGCTGTCATGGATAACGCAGGGTCTGCCGTGTGAAACATCATTGCACCCCTAGTTCCCATGTTGCTCAGCGTGTCCATGCGCAGTACACACAGTCCCAGCTGTCAGCCATTCCCACAGGGCAGCCAGCGGCACCAGATACAACCCACCCACCTCTTCTTTTCCCTCCTCGGCTGCCGCTTCCGGCACCATCGATCGTCTCGGCCGCTCGTTTGGCAGTGCCTGGCGCGCAAGGCGTTGTGGGAAGGCTCCGCCCGCTCCTGTCTCTTTCTTTCTGTCCAGGCCGGTTCTAGTGCGTTGTTACCGCTCTCCGTCTCCGGCACTGACATGGCGCTGCACGTCCCCAAGGCCCCGGGCTTTGCCCAGATGCTGAAGGAAGGAGCCAAGGTGAAGGGAAAGAGAAGGGAAGGGAGTGCCGAGCCTGGCGACATGTGCCGCACATGGAAGCTTCTAGAAGTCTTTAGGGATGGGAGGAAGCCGGCTACCGTTACATGTGGCTGCTAGGGATTCTGGGAGTTGTAGTTAAGTAGATTGTACAGCGCTGGTGTTTTATCCAGTGGGGATTTAGTGGATTTCTCCCGGTTGTAGTTCATTAAGTAACTATTCAGCCAGTTGTGCAGTGTTGCTGTGCAGCATCTCACTCCCATTCATTGTAACTGGATGAGCTAACCCCCCATCATCCTAAACTACAGCCACAATTGTCTCCTATTGTCTGAATCACTGGGGATAGAGACATGGCTGCTCCCTTTCTACAAATATAACTACAAATATTCAGTTATTTAGAAGGATTGGTAATGTAGTGCCGTATACTTTATTTGGACTAACAGTGCCATATAATACTGCGGTGCTGGCCCCTCTGGTCAAACAACGCCGCGGTGCTGGCCCCTCTGGTCAAACAACGCCGCGGTGCTGGCCCCTCTGGTCAAACAACGCCGCGGTGCTGGCCCCTCTGGTCAAACAACGCCGCGGTGCTGGCCCCTCTGGTCAAACAACGCCGCGGTGCTGGCCCCTCTGGTCAAACAACGCCGCGGTGCTGGCCCCTCTGGTCAAACAACGCCGCGGTGCTGGCCCCTCTAATTATTCAACTGGAGTAATAAAGTTTAAACCATTTCTCTGCTAGTTATCTGGGTAGTAATATAGGGGGGTTATTCACTAAAGTCCAAATTGTTGCCTATAGGTACGAATTCATCAGATTATGACAGTCGTAATATTTTGCTACTGTCGCAGTCGCGTCTTTATAATGACAATATTGTCGCAGTCGCGACTATTATGGGGAAATTGTCGCAATCTTAGCATTAAAAAATTGTTGCAACTTTACAATGGGGAAATTGTCGCGGATTTGCTATGGGAATCCTCTGTTTACGAATTCGACAGTTGAATGAATTCGCACCTCAGTGAATAACCTCCATAGTCTGGGAGGGGCCTTAGGTGGGCCCATGCAAGTGCTGATTCACATGCAGCAGGGAACAAAATCCAAGACCATTCACCATATATGTTCAAGCGTTTAAACCCATTTTAACTGTTGTTTTGATCTGCATTAATAATGGGTTTATTCCCTTGAACATATACGGTGAGCGGTCTTAGATTTTGACTCTCTGCTGCATGTGTTTATACTAGCTTGAGCCTTCCTAGTCTGGCTTCCACTGAAATATGAATTAAATGTGCTGGGAATTAATTTACCTAGTGCTGATTCACGCCCTTTTTTTGCAGACAGATAAATGTTTCTTCCTTAAAAGGACTTACCATGTCAGGGCTGGTGACATTTTTCATTAACATCAATGTTTTACTCAAAACCAATGGCAAAGAGAGGGAATTTGCTGGGTATAATTTATATCATAAAAACAAAATTGCTAAAACAATCGTCTAATTATATACATTTTGATGTATAACTTCTACTGTGCACAGGGCTGTATAGCAGTTCTTGCAATCACAAAGATTGTTTGTTTTGGAGTAATTGTACATTGATATGCTGTGTATTTTAAAATTTTTATTTTGCAGCATTATTCTGGCTTAGAAGAAGCTGTGTTTCGTAATATTCAGGCCTGTAAAGAGCTTGCCCAAACTACACGAACAACGTATGGACCAAATGGTAAATAACTGTTTAGTAGATATTTCCAATTTGTATTTAAACGGGAACTCCTTTCAGCATGCTGGGCCAGCCCCTAACCATGGCAGACTAGTAGCATGATAAAATGCAGTTGTTGTTTATTCTTATGGGAGAACTAAAGGCTTCTATGTCAAGGGGATGGTTCATATAGGGAGGCAGTTGCTGATGTCAGTCTTTTTCTCCAGTGCTGCTTCCTGCTCTGATCTAAAGCTGTTTGCTTTTTTCTTCAATTTCAGCACTGCGATCCTTTTCATGTTCACGCCTTCTCTTTAACATTGCTGATAGAGCAAGCACATAGTGGGAATGCTTCAGTGCTTGCTCATATCAGTCATTTTAACGTTAAGGCATAAACCTAAAGGGGATCACAGTGCTGAAATGAGGGAAAAAAAAACAGGAGGCAGCACTGGAAAATAGAATGAGATCCTTAAGTATATTAACCCCTCCCCTTTAAGTATCACCCCCTTGAAAAGCAAGCCTTTAGTTCTCTTTTAACTCTTTGTCTGTTTCTAGAGCTCTTAAGCTTTTTTTTTTTTTTTTTAATTTGTCATTTTTTTCTTTTTAGGCATGAGTAAAATGGTCATCAATCATTTGGAGAAACTTTTTGTTACAAGCGATGCAGCCACCATTATAAGGGAATTAGAGGTAAAGTTTTATCCAAATATTATTATTTCCTTTAAAATTAGCAGTTAAAAATATCTTTTGAACTTTAGCTTAATAAGCAATAGATGCATTTAGTGATCTTGTACATATTGTAAAGGGGATATGGATAGGCTTCCTGCAGACATATGCCATAAAGATCCTTAGATTCATGGATCGTGTTTAGTTGACAGCTACAGATTAGCTGCCTATAAAGTTCGATATATTTGGCACCTCCATGAGAAGCTTCCAGTTTTGAAGCAGAAAATTATAAACTGCAAAATTAAATGTTTTGTCTAATTTTACATCTTAGGGATCATAACCTAAGCAGTGCAGAGGTAGGTAAGGTATGCTTTTTATACCTGCAATGCCCAAAAAAAGTCAAGATCTGCCAGTCTGTCTGCAAGCCAACTATAGGTGTTTTACGTTGACTGTTTCTCGCCAGTTACACCAAAATATTGATGGAGCTAAGGGATCACTGTAAGAAATATGAGAAATCAACAGCAGGGTTAAATAGCATATATGTAAATAATATATATTTATTTTATTATAGATATCCTTGCCATTAAATGAATGTTACAAGTAGGTTTACACAGAGTTTTAAAAAATGTCCTTACTCCTAATACAAGGACAGGCTAAGGCCAGAAAAGATACATTTGGTATAGATGTAGTGTATATAATTCTCAAGCTCAAAGACTGCATTACAGAGGTTATTTGTTACCAGGATATTTAGCAAGTGTTATATATGACCAGACTTTTTATTCAGATATATTAGCTACATTCTTAATTAAAATGTCCAATATCAATTGTTTTTTTTTCATTTCTAATACCTAGGTTCAACATCCAGCTGCTAAAATGATTGTGATGGCTTCTCATATGCAAGAGCAGGAAGTGGGGGATGGCACCAATTTTGTTTTGATCTTTGCTGGTGCTCTACTTGAGCTTGCAGAAGAGCTGCTTAGAATGGGACTCTCTGTGTCTGAGGTTCGACTTCCACTTTAACACATTTCTTACATTTCCATTCTTTTACAAGGCTTTGTAAACTGCTTGACTTTTGACTGAGTTTAGGACAACTATTTGTAGTGTTAAACAACAAGAATTCACTCGAACTTTAGCACACTAGATAATATAGCTCGGTAAAGAGCCAGGCTAAAAATTGCTTTAAAAATTATTGATAGTTTAACACTAACTTCTCTATTGTCTTTTGAGAAATGCATAATAGTCAGGTGCATTTATTTTCATAAAAGCCATTTAGATCCAATGTCCATTACTTTTTTTAAACATAAAATTAGTTCTATCTTGACATACATTTAAGACACACAGAAACTTTATTAGTTAAATACATCAGTCAATAAATTGGTTGCATAATGCAATTTCACTTTTTTAAGGGATATGCATTTGATGCTGTAGTAAATGGGCAATGCAAGACAGCGGTCTCCCACCTAATTAACCCACAAACACACAAATGGTTTTCTCAGTTAGGATCTAAAAGAATTTACTTGAACTAGTTAATTGAATAATGTTTCGTATGAGTGGTAAAAGAAGGCCTTGTCTTCTTGTCTTACTTAAAGTGTGTTTTGTGTTTTTTAAGGTAATTGAAGGGTATGAGAAAGCTTGCAAGAAAGCTTTAGAAATACTCCCTGACTTAGTCTGCAGTTCAGCAAAGAATCTTCGCAATGTCGACGAGGTTGCTTCTCTTCTTAAGACTTCCGTTATGAGCAAACAGTATGGCAATGAGATGTTTTTGTCTAAACTCATTAGTCAAGCATGTGGTAAGAATTCACTTTTTACGCTTATCGATATTTGGTGTTTTCAAATGCACTGTTTTTTGTTTTTGTTTTTTTTTTCTTTAATGTATATTTTTATTCTTCTAGTTTCTATCCTCCCTGAATCTGGACATTTTAATGTTGACAATATTAGAGTCTGCAAAATTTTGGTAAGTGACAGATAAATTGAGTTATTTCTGTTTGTAGATTAATGATAACCTCGAGCAAGGTGCTTTTCTCCACCATACATTGTTTATATTGCTCTTGATCTCTGCAGGGTTCTGGTACAGGTGCATCTTCTGTCTTGCATGGTATGGTTTTTAAGAAAGAAACAGAAGGAAATGTTACCTCAGTGAAAGATGCTAAAATAGCAGTGTATTCCTGTCCTTTTGATGGGATGATTACAGAAACAAAGGTATGTTGTTATAGTCTGTGCCCTATGAGTTCTCTAAACCTCATTCTCTTCTTTTCATACCATTCTATATATGGGTTTTTAGTCTATTCTCTGTTTGTAGCACTTTTGAAGTTGGTAATTGGCCAGATTGCGTAGATGCACCTAAATTCCCTTTTTTCTTGTACATTTCCATTTCTGTTTTACTGACAAGTTTTCTGGTTCCATTTTTATTTTAAGGTAGTGCTAGCATATTTTGGCTGAATATAATATAATTATAGCAGAATAATAGCTTTTCCTGTGTACTATACGCAGCCCCATTTGTATTGGGCTTTATCGCAGTCAGACTTGAGAGATATAGAAGGGCTTTGCTGGGGTATTGTTTAGTAAGGGTTGTTCATAGATTAAGTACCAGCTGGAATTGGCATCTGTGAAGATAAAACATCCGTTATTTCCTGTTGGTGATGATATAAAATTCCCATCATTACTGCCCGTGTTTGCATTGCATTATCATAAAACCCTGTAGAAATAACTGTAAAAGTGCTCATGCACTGCAGAAAATCGGTAGTTTATTGTCCGAATGCCAGATCAATTCATTTCTATTATTATTATATTCCATTTATTATAATTGAGCAGTAGAGGCAACTTGGAGTTAGTCCTTTTGGCACACAGAGAGTATACATTTTGTTCTGGTCCTACTGGCCTTCTCTCGTCTCATCCAGTCCTACTCTAAGGGCATATTTACTAAGACCAATTTTACCATATCTATTGATTTCAACCCATTTCTCTGTCAATTTTTGTTTTGGACAACAAAATAGTTTTGAACAGCTTAGTAAATAAAAATTAGCGATGTTGTTAAATATAAGCTTTCTCCTGCATTTACTTATTTGACTTTAATAAATGTGCCCCGAATTCATCTTTATCAGGTTGATCATTTTTATATGAATTGCACTGACAATCTGAGAAAATAGTAAAGTAATGCTATGTTTTAATAGGGCACTGTGTTAATAAACAATGCACAAGAGCTGATGAATTTCAGCAAGGGTGAAGAAAATCTCATGGAAGAGCAGGTGAAGGCAATTGCAGATGCAGGAGCCAATATCGTAGTTACAGGTGGAAAAGTTGCAGACATGGCTCTCCACTATGCAAACAAATACAATCTCATGTTGGTTAGGTGAGTACTGCTAGCTTTGCATTGACTTACATTTTGAGATCTCTTGAGCAGAGCCCAATGAAATTTGTTTATTTTGGATACACTTCTTTTT
>WMED01004671.1:1647-20428 GCA_019650415.1 Pipa parva
CCCCCCCCCCCCCCCCACACACACACACACACCCCTGGGAAAGCAGTAAGACCTGCATTAATCATACAAAATGCTCCAAAAATATTAACAGCGCCCCTTCTGTTCATAAATAGATAGTGCAGTCACTTTTGTGCGCTGTTTATGTAGATGTATATTTTCCTTTTTACCAAATTAAAGGGACCGTTTCACATCAGAATGTCCAGATGTTTATCACTTAGTCTTAAACTTTTTTCTAAAACGATAACATTTTTCTGAAGCTGCAGCTATTTGCTTTAATGCGTTACATATAAGCCGAGCTTTCTGGCGGTCTCTGATATCCGGGGATTTTTTCTCTGTGGGAAAGGATAGTAGACGAGTTTATCGGTGGGAGATGTGGGCTTTAGAGATCCCCAGGATGATGGAATTGTGTGCTGAAGCGAGCATTTTCTGTAGGTGCTACCATTTTGCATGGAAAAACTGCTAACGTTTCTCTCACTTACACCAAGTCCCTTCTCCTTTGTGGTTACCATTTCATAGCTCGCCATCTTTGTAAATGGCTTCCTTCTGTTTTCAAAGTTTATTGGTCTCTCATGTTCTGCCCTGTTGCCGTTTACCTCATACTGGCAGTCTACTTGCACCATCTTGTGAATATTTAGGTGTGCGTGCCACGAGCCATTGTTCTCTTTAAGATAGTTCTTATCCAGAACTTCCAACATCACATCCTTTACAGGAAGCGTTTCTTCAAATGCCTTTTGTTTTTGTACGATTTCGTTGACTGGGACAGTGTTTACAATGCTTTCTCCCGAAATAAATTCATTTTCACCTTAAAATAATAAAGGAAGATGTAGTTTTAATAAACAAGAAGGAACATTCACTTTATTGTAAACTTCCAAACATTCTCCTAATAACGGACAAAATTTGGCTACAACTTCCATTCTTGTGTAAATCCTTTTAATATTTGGATAACACTCCTTTCTAATAAGCATTGTTGCTTTCCACCAAAACAGGAATAGCTGTGAGGGTATGTAGCTATGAAAATCTAAGTGGGGATTACAAAATACCGGTAGGTTGCCTAGACTTATCCCCCCACCCCTTAAATATCAGTCTTTTAAAATAAGCGTTTACATTTGCATTAAAGAAATTAAATAACTTGATTTGGGTAAACCCCATTAGTTTGAAATAAATCAAACGATTTTTTTTAACCAAAATTCATGGCTAAAAGATATAAGAAACATGGCCGACCTTAGCAGGGCATGTGGGGATCCCTGCCTAAATGATTACTCTAAAGATTGCAGAATTTAGCGCAACACAGACTGAGTGGTCACTTACCCTCAATGTCATAGCAGACTGCTCAGATCACAAACCATCATTTTACACTAAGTTACAGCTTGTGCACAGCCTCAGAATTTCACATTCATCCCCACCCAATCCCCAAGGCTTTGGGAGGGAACAAACTTGGCAGTTCCCTTGCCCTTAGAGTTGGTGGTAGGTTTATTTATTACCTGCCATGAGTTAAATAAAAGGTTTATTCCAGCTGTGGTTTCCTGCTGCTACTGTGTCAGGCATGACATCATCACCAGGCTTACATCAGCAACCTCCAAACATTACAATCCCCCCCTAGTCTTTGACTGCAATATTTAGAAACACATTCAGTTGCAACATGGATAACTTTGTATTTTCTACATATTATTTCAGAAGGGAATTTGTATGCAGTTAGAGATAGTTGCGATACTTTTCATTGGACCAGGAAAGCTTGTTATCCTCTTAACCAAAGATATGTTGGTGCATTAAAAGATATCACAACTATCTCTAACACCTGACCCTGTGGTTATATCATCTTTACATATTAATTTTATTTATTAATTCATAGAAAATACTGCTACAAGGCTACGCTTTGCGCTCTGCTGCACACTCATTTCCATTGTCTGACTAATGCTATTGGGGCCCACTGGGTGGTGATGTTGACCAGCAAGGAGAGTCTCTCGGGGGCCCCCTGAGGATATTGACCTGTCCGACCAGCATGTCATACAGCCTGCTGAAGGCCCAGAAGCCTACCTTAGGGCCTTCTTGGGGGCCTGGGGCCCACTAGGGACTACTCCTAAGTAGTGTTGTGATCTTCTTCCTTTTCTTTTCCTGTGTGTTTCAGTGAATAGAGCAAGCGCAGTAGCACAACTCTGATATAATACTGCTACTACGCTTGCTTTATTTTCTGAAACAAACAGGAACAGGAAAAAAAGACGGTCACAGCACCTGTCAAAAGCAGAAAAAAACAGAGATTTATGCACAGCCAGAGGCAGCTCTGGAGCATAAAAGCCTTACCGGTAAGTATTTTTCCCTCCCCCCCTTATAAGAATGATGCCTATAATGAACAAGCCTTTAGTTCACCTTTAATTCTAATAGCAGAAAATTCCTACCAGGAAAATGTCACCAGACGACAAAATAGTAACAGGACACCTGCCATAAACCCCCTAACTCCCCACTTTAATCATTCTTAGGAATGGTTGTGGATAAGGGCATTTGCTGTTTAGTACCCAGTGGGTTAAACATGTAGTTTTATAGTCAGGTCTATGAATCCTGCTTTGCACATCACCAGACCTGTCCATAGATCTGTACACGTGGCAGGTAATTCTGTACTTTGGATTAAATCCAGGATGTGGATTAAATAATTTCAAGGTACAGCACATCTCTCTTATTCTGCACTCTCAATATTCACTATCTTCCAAAGTGAGGTGCGTAGTGTTCGCCTCACTTCGGAAAGACTGAGATGCGCATGCTGATGTCCTGCACGCGGACATCAGCGAGAGCATTAAAGGGATTCCCGTCTCGACGAGAGCATAACAGTTGCCTCGCCGAGATGGGAATCCCTTTAATGCGCTCGCTGATGTCCGCGTGCAGGACATTAGCGAGCACATATCAGTCAGTGCGAAGTGAGGAGAAGACTACGCACCTCACTTCGCACTATCATGAATTACGCCCTAAATGGTAAAAAACCTTTTGAACTTTTATAAATTTTCACCTTTCTTAGGGGTTATTCATTATAGTCTGAATTGTTGCATATAGATGCGAATTCGCCAGATAAAGACAGTCACAATGGACTGTTACTGTCACAGTTGCGTCTTTATAATGAGAATATTGTCAGAGTCATGACTTTATTATGGGAAAATTGTCACGACTTTACAGTGGGGAAATTGTTGCGGATTTGCTATGGGAATCCGCTGTTTGAGAATTCGACAGTCAAATTCACACCTTAGTTTATAACCCCCTCAATGTTGAAATGACCAGGCTTGATATCTTTTCAGGACACATATTGAATTTTGCATCAGGAAGATGAATTCTGCTACAACACAGCAGTGCATTTAGAATCTTTTGTCACTCATCAAAATATTATAGGTTTGATATTCTAGAAATCTGTATTCATATTTTCCACCTTCTGGTATACATTTATTGCTCCTCTTTTTGTCATCATAATTCAGACACGCCTATCCTTAATAATGCCTGATCTAACCTGTTCCACAAGTCATCATTCCTTATCATATGTCCCCTTTATTTTTAAAGATCCGGTAAACTAAATAATTTACACTTTGTATTTAACTTCAAAGATAATTTTACAAAGTGCTGTATTTGAATAACTGCTATGTCAATCCAAATGGGAATTTTTATTATTTTTTTGGGTGTTACCAGCCCTTTAATGGGACAATTAACCCCATATATTGTGTTTTTGTAGGTCTCACTGTGCACGTTTAAATTAAACTAAAATTGCTTCCCTGTGAATTATGGTTCTCTAAATTTGTACTGCTGAGTATCTGACTTTCTTTTAACTAGGAGATGCTATAACTCTGGTTTGGGCTCCTCCAAGCCTCCAGCATCCTGGGTATGTAAAGGCGAGAATTTGCATCCATTTTCCACTTCTTGATCTTCACGTAGTCATCAAACTCTATTAAGTAATTAGGCTATTTATCACAGTCTGTTGAAGTAAGGAATTGGGCAATGTGTACAATGCCAGACTCACCAGTTTTACTCTGCCAGGTCAAAGTGGTGAATTACACATTGGTGGTGAATTACACATTGGTGGAAGGGCTCCTACTGTCCTGTTGACTACGACACACTATAATAGCAAAATTTAATAAACTCGAATAGGCCAATTTCAGTCTTTTTGGGGGAAATTCATGATAGTGCGAAGTGAGGTGCAGAGTCTTCGCCTCACTTCGCACTGACTGATATGCGCTCACTGATGTCCGGCACGCGGACATCAGCGAGCGCTTTAAAGGGATTCCAGTCTCGGTGAGACCAAAAGAGTAGCCTCGCCGAGACTGGAATCCCTTTAAAGCACTCGCTGATGTCGGCGTGCAGGACTTCAGCAAGCGCATATCAATCAGTGCGAAGTGAGGAGAAGACTACCTCACTTCACACTATCGTGAATTCCCTTTTGAGTTTATCTCGAGTAGATCTCAGTTGTGCGATCGGTGAAAATCAATCGATATTTTTCAATCAATTTTTACTGATTGAAACTTTCGGTTGAATCCAAAAAACTCAATTGAAAATTTTCAATCATTAAAACCAATCAAAAATTATCAATCGATTTTTAAAGATCGAACAACAGAGATCATAAAATGTTGAAATGTAACATTTGAATGGATTCTGCTGAGCGTTTGGGTCATCAGCTTAGCGATTAGTGTTTAAATTCAGGCTGAAATCGGCCTTTTTGAGTTTATTAAATTTCACCCATAATATTATGTGTCTGACACTGTTCACTTCTTCACTACTGGAATCCGCCATTTAGTGAATAAATATTGAATTTATGAGCAGAAGGTCCTCAAGTGACAATAATTCACAGTCAAATTCTCACGTTGGTGAATAAGCCCCACTGTATGTTTTTACAGGCTATAATCACAGCATCTGCTTAAAGAATAAACAACTTGCTTTTGTTCCCCACAGTGGTGGTTGCAACAATGTAACAATTGTAAATTGTTACAAAAACTATGCAAGGAATGATAAGTACCATATTTGCCGGCGTATAAGACGATTGGGCGTATAAGACGATCCATAACTTTTCCAGTTAAAATATAGAGTTTGGGATATACTCACCATATAAGACTACCCCTCTTCCAAGGCAAATCCTGCTTGGATTGGTCAGCTCTCCCTTCCTGTCTCCAAGATTATCAGAGCACCATCACACTGTGCTGTCCCTACAAGCCCTACCCTCTGAAGGAGGGAGGCACTATCTTAGTGCTCACCTCCCTTCTTTTCTCTCTCCCTACCTAGATCCTCTGTTGCCCGGCTGTCTGTGCTGAGCGCTATAGCGTTTCCTCTCCCCAGCAATGATTAAACTTCCTGTCGCTCACAGGAAGTTACATCAATGCTGGGGGAGGAATGCTGTAGCGCTCAGCACAGACAGCCGAGCAATGGAGGAGCTAGGTAAGGAGAGAAAAAAGCGATACCCGGCGTATAAGACGACCCCTAACTTTTCAGATGATTTTCAGGGGTTAAAAAGTAGTCTTATACGCCAGCAAATACAGTAAATATATGCTGTAGGTTAGGAGTGGCAAACCTTTTTTCTTCAGGGGAACCATTCCTCAGATTTCTGGCAGAACCTCTACAGAAATTTAATATTAATATTACACAAATCTGTTCTTGTACCCAGTGTCACTGATTTAGACATGGAACATGAGCAACTTCCCAGCATTCCAGAGTGTTGCCAGAGTTTCATGTTTACTAGTAGACTAAATTTAGTCACAGTAGCCATTATCACTTTTCAAGAAATAGTCACCTTACGCCACACACACTGTTAAATATTGGAATGTTTGGCCAATATAGTAGAAAATGTCAGGAATTGGGAATTTTTATTTATTAAAAATAGAAATTGCCAAGGGATCTCAAACAGACGCTGGCGGGGCAGTAAACATATGGCGGTGGATGAGTGTGTGAGTGGATTTAATAAAGGCAGGCGCGTATATCTAATGGAATACACAGCACAATATGTTCCCAGCCTGTTCTAAACATCTTATCTGTATAAGAAATATCAAATAGACAGAAAGATACAATAATTAGATAAGTGGGGGCTTAATAATGATAGTGAATTCATGACACTCCGCATCAGTAATCCTGTACTGTCACAAATTCTGCTTATTCACTAAACTGCATAGTGTTGCGGCGCAGTGTATGAATTGTCACGAATTGTCACAATGTCACAAACTGACCCATCATTCAGTAGACCACATGCTACCAATTTGTCATGTATTAATAAAATTATGAAATTATTATTATGGGCAACACCTGTATAGTTGCCCATATTGTGCTCTGCATTGTCACCAAAAGTCTGTTGTCAGCTGTTGTTTTTAGATTTATTTCAAATTAGACAATTTCCAGTTCATGTTGTCACTTTGTTCTCATATATTCTAAGCCTTTGGTACAAATTGTTGCTGGAACCTTTCCTTAAGCCCCTTTATTTGGCACTTTCATATGGCGTAGACCGACGCATTCACGCACATCGACGCAGTACACCTGGGTGAATTGTCACTTTGACATATGATAAAAACGTTGCTGCATTCGCAGGCTAATAGTTGCAAATTGTCTTGTAAATAGACAGTCGGCATAAAGTCCCGAATTGCACACTTATTTGCCTAAGTAACTCACAGCAACCAATCAGCTGTTAGCATTCACTGGGGAACTGGAATTCTGAAAGAAAAATTCTGATTGGTTTCTATGAGTTAATTAGACCTGTGGAAACTATTGCTCTGTTGATGAATAATCCCCAATGTTCTATTATTTAGAAGATTGAAATGTAACATTTGAATGGATTCTGTTGAGCGTTTGGGTCATCAGCTTAGCGATTAGTGTTTAAATTCAGAGAGTAATAACAGAAAGGAGACACGAAAATGAATTAAAAAAATATAATTTTTTAAAACAATAATAGTTTATAGGATACAGCTCCCTTTAAAGGCCAGCACTGGCTCCCAGATTATCTGCAAGAAAGGAGCTAGTCCAGAGGTGGCAAACCTATGGCATGTGTACCAGAGAGGGCATGCACGCCGTCTCCACCACTGCTTACATTAATCTCCCAGTCAGCGAGCACTCCTTTTGTGCAGGTCGTGGACCAAACGTAAAAGTTTTCAGGTCGGTTCCGCGGCCTAAACTGAAGGTGCGCTCGGTTGCCTATAGGATATCTTGCTGCTTTAGAGTTCCTCCCCTGACGCAGGTGTAATGACATCAGTCACCAGCGCCTGCACTTCGGGGGAAGGCGCTGGTGAGTGAGGTCATTTTTCTTCATTCGGTGCCAAAAAGGTTTGCCGTCACTGAGCTAGTCAGTACAGTCCTAAATGAATTGGTTACTTTTAGCGGTAATGTATTAATCTGTAGCAACATGTATTAATTAGCAGCAAGGTGTATTACTAGAATTTAATTTAATTATAGGGTAGATAAAAAAGGTAAGTGAGGAGGGTGGGGCAGCATCAGTAGAGATGCATTGTGGATTTATTGCAGTGTGTTCTGGTTACGGTTTCTCATTCATTGGGAGGAAAAGCCTATAGTCACGAGGTGTGGCATTTACATCTCGTATACCAGTTGGCCTGTCTGATGTAATAAACTTAATTGAGGGCGTTTGCAGTATTTATATGCTGAATTCATTTAGCAACATAATCATGTCTGCAAAACAAATAGAGATATGACAAAGGAAGTAGGCAGGGTCAGTAGAAGCACTGCCTAAACATTGTATTGCCCCATGTACTTTTCTTATGGCTATTCCCTATATTGTATGTACTAACAGCCTCAGAAAAATATGAGTCTTTGGCAAAAAAACACTCCACTGCAGCATTAAAGGTAGGGCTCCGTTCTGTGGTTTGCTACAAGGGCAATCACTTAAAGAGGTCTAGTCCATGTGTAGCCCCCCCTTCAGTTACTAAACATTGCTCAGTAGTCCACTAGTTTAATTGCACATTACTCACCAGATTGCATCTGCTACAGTGATCACCAGCCTGCCCATTTTCCCCATTATATTCAATAAGCATAGAATCATTTTAGTTTTTGTCACTGCACATTGCTCGTTAGGACACCCAGCTGCCCACTGCATTTTAGCTCACCCTGCAGTTTTATTAAACCAGTAACAGCTTTTGTTTGTGGCAGAGTGGGTCTGTTCTAGGCTGATGCCTTATTTGAGCTTGTGTAAACCATTAAATGACATTATAAAATAATTTCGTAATTATGTAATGACAGTTTCCCTTTAAAGCTGTGAAACAAGATTGCATTTCTAGTGTACCTGTATGTCAAGCTGCGATACAGCCAAGAAAGCAAGAAAAATACAATAAATCACTGAACAAAGGACCCAGTATTTACTAAGTCAATAACACATCTATCAGAGCTTTTACTGTTTATCTTTCAACTTAAATAAGGTGATTTGGAGCCTTTGCATATCCTCCTCAGTCACTCAAGAACAAATGAAAAGTTAAAAACAAAACTCCAAACCAGCATTGCTAATGCCACGCATAACGCGGTAGGCGGGGGCCAAAATAGCAATAACCTGGCAGAACATTTGTTTAAATGTCAAAATATAATGTGACATTCATTAAGGCTTTAATGTTTACTTTAAAGTCAGAGGCACACTAGCGTATATATATGCGCACATGTGCCAGCCATTTTCTTTTTTAAAAAAAAGCGAAAATACGCTGGCACATTTATACTGGTGTATTTTTAGGACGCATTTTATATATAAGCAATACGCACTTAAGCATCACTTTTTTTTCGTGTGACCGATGTTGTTCAATTCATATTGGTACTAACACGGTTGCAGTTTGCGTCCATACACTCGAAAAATTGTGACATGAAGCCTTCTGGCGTATGTTCCTCTCTAAAACGCAAGTGTGACAATGTATGTGTATTGGTCATTATGCACTTTTTTTTAATTAAATGATGAGTGCCTATACACCAGTATGACCCTAGCCTTAAACTACAATTAACACTAGAAAAAAACAAAAAAAATCTAATTTTGGATTGACTTTGCAGTTATTTAACTAAAACACTTCTAATAGGGCGAAATTTATTAAACTCTGAAAGACCGCTCTCAGGGGGGAATTCAGAAAAGATCGAAGTTACCTTCTGATACTTCTCACCACTTCGCCAAGTCGGGTACGTGCTCCCTGATCTCCGCTTGCAGGAGATCAGGGAGCACGTACCCAACTCGGCGAAGTGAAGAGAAGCTTCGCAAGGTAACTTCAATCTTTCCTGAATTACCCCCTGAGAGTGGTCTTTCTGAGTTTAATAAATTTCACCCCAGCGGTTCTCAACCTGTGGGTCGCAACCCCGGCGGGGGTCGCACGACCATCTCACAGGGGTCGAGAACCACTGTGGAGGTCCCTTTTTATAAGGGTTCCTGCGTGGTGATGTCGGCCCAGAACGTCATCAGGTGACACGCGTATGTGATGATGTTTCGCCCGAACGTCACTATGTGACGCGCGTACGTGATGACGTCAGGCCTGAACGTCAGGCCATGACGTCAGCGTTGGGGGTCACAGTCTCAAAAAGGTTGAGAAGCGCTGCCCTAAGTGTTTCAGATCTACTTGGGTGTGATCTGTTTAACAACATGGCTGCCATCAGTAAAGACAGAAAGAGAAAGAAAGCAATACAATTCATCGATTAAATGTTAAAGATAACATTTAAAAAAATGCTGTATTTCAATAACCGCCATGCCAATCCAAATGAGAATATTTATTTTGTGTTTTATATACTGGTCCTTAAAGGTTAGTGGACCCCATAGGCTACTGCATTTGTGTCTCTACAGAATTCTCTTTGTGCTAGAGAAGAAGTCATAGAAAAGCAGGGCTCCGTTTCTTGCAACAAACAAAAGCACTATTTGGAATGAATACAGAATATGAATCAGAACTGATGGCGCACCGTTAAATGGCGATACAAACTAATGCAACGACATTAGTGAGTCCAGCAGTTCCAAGGACACACAGGATTTAGACAAGGTTTATATTTGCGGTTTCTGTTATTTGTTTAAGATAATTTAAGTCACATTTGAAAGGTACAGAAATAAAAGAAATATCACGGCTGTTGTGTATGAAATTGTTTTCACAAGGGAAGCAAACAAAACGATGTAAGATCGCTGATGATTAGACACCCACAAAGCACGTGCTGTTGGTGAGGCCCCCGGATGAGTTTTAGGAAGTCTAGGTTAGAGTTTTGTATAAAAGATTCATATCTTATTACAGCTGCAGTTAATTACTTTGTAATGGGCAATGACGCACAGTGAGTTTTGGCCACAGCTGTGGTCGTTGTGGTCAACGCGCCTTTAAAATGAAATGGCAATGGTTGCCATCGAAAGCAGAAACTACATCATCACCTTAATTAAAAATAGTAAACAAGAGAAAATTTTCTTGCGGTAACTGCTTCCCTTAAAATGGTTACAGTTTTCTTAATGACTTGATCTATGTGCCCAGGATTCTAGAGCCTTTTCCTGTGACATAATGGATAGCTGGAATATTGGAACACCAAGAGCCTCGTTGACTAAAGCACAAATTCACTTCGTTAGAAATTCAAGTCGCATTGACAAAATAGATGCAAATTCACTGCTCACTGCTGTTGACTAAGTGGAGGATACGCTTATCAAACAGGTGGACAGTGGTGAACGCTGTTGGATGTGTAGTGTGGAGTAGTCAGTCACCTAGAAGTAGGATCAGAAGTGAGGTTAATTTGACAAGTGAATTGCAGTGACATCAGTCTCACCATATCCCACTAACTGTATTCTGTGAATATTCTGTTTCTAGGTCACCTTGTCCCTAGGTCATGTCACTCAGTCACAGTCATCATTTCACTTTTGAATGAATAGTTGCTGTATGTAACACTGGAGCTCTGCTCTCAACCCCCAATTCGCCAGTCTGAAGTGGCTAAAATCAAACAGGTGAATTCGGAGCAGTACATCTAGTCGCATTCACTCTTTCAACACATTCCACAGCTTAGTCAATAGTAGAAGTACCTGTGGATGTGCGCGCAAAATGATGCAATGAGCTTCATAAGTTCACCACTCACATAGTCGCCAAAATTGGTTGCGTATTCGCCACTTTGCAGAGTTGGCTCACTAAGCGAACATATGGAATTGAAGAATAGATGCAAATTCACTGCTCTACGCGATTATTCAGACTATAGTCAATGAGGCTCCAAAAATCTGTGCAAAATGTACCTCTATGGTGTCTGTCCTGCTTATAAAACTGGAGTCACAATGGCTGTTTTTCAGCCGAGCTGTTTTTAATTAGGGTCATTATTGTCTTTGATGCAGAACACAAAAGCCTGTATGGATTATCCCACAGGAAACAGTGGAGACTACTTTTCTAGCTCAGCTGAAAAACAGCTAGTGTGACCCTGGCCTAAAACCAAAAAAAGAGATGCTTCATTGGCAGCCTAGATGGTGGCAACTTCCCATAAACACTTGCCAGTTTCTGCAAGATGGTTGTGTTTTGTCTACCTTGGCAGCCATGATGTTACAGGCAAAATTAATCCCGTGAATATTTTTTCCCTGCACAAATATAAAAACCAATATCTTTATAAAGCGCTATATCATTCTGCAGAAATGTAGCTTTGGTTTATTTAGCCTCTCTTTAATAATCAGAATGAAAAATTAATATAAATAAAAGCTTTGTATAAGGGAAGGGATCTTGCAGACTGGTCTTTTGGGCCATAAATTGGAACCTGAATGTCAAAATACAGTCAAATTCTGGACTGGGGCATCTTAGGCCCATCAGAGAAGCCAATGTGAAGAGCACACCATCAGGAATCACAAAGTTAGCAGTGTAGTTAAAGCAGCTGTGTACATATGTGCAAGTGTGTTAGTGCAAGAAGACATCTGTGTGTATACTGTGTGGGAGACTGTTACGTTCTCAACTTATGCAACTCAAGTCAACAGTGCAACAACGTGCCCCAACAGTGCAACAACGTGCCCCAACAGTGCAACAATGTGCCCCAACAGTGCAATAAAGTGTCCCATCAGTGCAATAAAATATATTTACACAGCTGCACTGTTAATCATTGCTGTGACAATAGAACACTGTGTGATTGTGTCAGGGCAAATCATTAGCCACAGTCCATTTGCTCAGTCACCATCAGTTAATGAAAAACATTAAGCATTGCCCTACAGAGAGTAGCTAATATTAAACATTGATCATGGTGCCCATTCATTTCTTACATTGCTCCATACCTTTATTTGCAGCAGCCCTTAAAAATATTGCTCAGCAGTCAAGTGAACTGCGTCACTGCGCCACCCCCCCTCATAAATTTTTTCTGAGGACCCCCCCATGGCTGTAGGTCCGAGTCAGTCTATGGCAGTGGTGGAGAACCTTTTCAGCACTGAGAAAAGTGACGTCACTCACCAGCGCCTTTCCCTGAAGTGCAGGCGCTGAGGAGTGACATCATCGCGCCTGCACCGGGGAAGAGCTCTGCCACGGCTATCCTATCTGTATCAGCTAGCAAGCACTCCCTTCAGTGTAGGTCGTGGATCCGACCTGAAAACTGTCAGGTCGGGTCCACGGCCTACACTGAAGGATCGCCTGCTCGCTCGCTGGGAGGACTGAGGATAGCAGCTGTGGCGATGCCGCATGTGCCCACAGAGAGGGCTCTGAGTGCCCTCTCTGGCACACATGCTATAGGTTCTCCACCGCTTGTCTATGGGTAATAAATTCTGCCAGCACAAAAAGGTCCAGAAAATGTTCAGAATTGAAGTTAATCATTCTTTTTTCAGTGCCAATTCACTTTAATAAACGGTATACAATTTAAAAGCAAACTTTTTACTCCTGGTAATGATATTCCTTTAAGCATCAATAGTATCAAGTGCTAGACTAAAAATATATATACAATAGGGAACCAGTTTTTGGCTAATTATAAAGCAAGTCTATTGTTATTATGACATCACTAGTATGACCAGAGCTGTGTACAGTTTATACTTAACATGGCATTGTAAACCAGCAGAATGGATAAACATTCAATTCTTTTAAGTCATTGTTCCAAATGGCATTCCATTGTTAGATAATATTTACATGAAGTACAAGCTGACCACATATGGTGAAACATTGACAGATGTGGAAGATTCAACTGCCTGGTGCTTGTTTGCAGCAGGGGAAACAATATTTTAATTTGGCACATTTTAACAAGCTATATTGGTAGACACATAAATTGTCGTAAATTGGGGCTTATTCATCAAAGTGAGAATTTGAAGTGCAATCTTATCACTTCAGGTCGCTACGCTCTGATAGTTGCAAATTCTCTACCAGTGTTGGAATGGGGTTGATGGACCCACTGGAAGCCCCCAGAAGCCATGTGACGTGACTGGTAAGAGAGGAATGTCATGGCGAGAGAGGAAATCTCATAGCGAGGGAGAAAATCTCGTCCCTTTTGGGGAGCCCACCAGAAATTTACCCGGTTGTCCGACGGCCAGTCTGATGCTGTACTCTAGTCCTTATTTACTAAACAGAGGATTTCCATAGCGAAGAAGCCATGAGCCCCCAAATTCACCACTTCAATCTGTACAAGGAAAATTAGTGAATGTGACACAATATGCTTTGCCGAATTAACTACTGTAACAGATGTTTGAGATGCATTGGTCTCAAATTCACCACATTGCAGAGTTTGTTGAATATACATTGATTGGGAAGTGGCAAATAAATGAAAAATTCGGACCTTTATGCGACTATATGGGCTTTCATGAATAAGACCCGATTCGTCTCTGGTCTATTAGATTCGAGTACCTAGTTTTAAAAAGGAAATTAGAATCCATCTTGGTTTTCTTCTCTGCTACATAAACCTCTCAGTGCTAGAGTAAAATCACTATTTAGGCCAGGGATCTCAAACTCAACTCTGCTTGTGGGCCGCAGAGCAAGATCACAGCCAGTCGGCGGGCCGCATTAGGGGGGGGAATTCAGTAAGCAGCGAAGTGAGCTCCGAAGCGTTCAGCTCACTTCGCAAATGGTATTATTCGCATGCTGATGTCCTGCGCACGGACATCAGCGAGCTCTTTAAAGGGATTCCAGTCTCGGCGAGGTAACTCTTTTGGTCTTGCCAAGACGGGAATCCCTTTAATGCGCATGCTGATGTCCGCGTGCAGGACATCAGCATGTGCATAATACCATTTTTGAAGTGAGCCGAACGCTTTGGAGCTCACGTCACTGCTTACTGAATTCCCCCTAGGTCTACAAAAGGCAACAGTTTAAAAAAAAACAGTACAAGTACAATCGTACATGCAGTTTATTCAGTCACAATATGACCAGAAACTGTAGTTCGCATCACAACTGCTGTTAACTAAGCTAAGCCCTTAAGAAGGTTTCTGTCCACTCAGCTGAGTGTGTTTGGCAGACACCAGACCGTCGATGATAGGCCTGAAGTTGTGTGTAGTCGCAAGTCGCAAAGTTGCTTTCAGATGTTCATCAGTCAGTCTCGATCGCAATGCTGTTTTGTTGATCTTCATTGTAGAGAAGAATTGTTCACAAAACGTATGTACTGCCAAACATCGCCAGAATTCTAGCAGCTCTGCAGACTAATATTGCAAACTTTTCTCTCGGAACATACTTGTAGAAATCTGGAACGCCAACATCAGTGTACTTATGTTTCAGAGTAGTGTCACACTGCAAGTTCAGTAGTTCCATCTCTACTTCTTCTGGAACGCTCTGCACATCAACTGCGAATGGAGTGGAAAAAAGTGCAAAATGAGGTTCCAGAGCCATGAATTCCTGAAAGCAATGTTCAAAATTATCTAGTAATCTGGTCAACATATCTGCATAGTCTTTCAGACGTTGTAAATCGACAGCACCTAACGACTTTAGAGCAGAGAAATGAGCCATGTTGCCACCTGTCAGCTGGCTTGCCCACAAGGTGAGCTTGCATCTGAACGACTTGAGGCGGTCAAACATCACAGTAATCAACTGCTTTGAGTCCTGCAGTTCTGAATTCAGTGCATTGAGGGGTTGTGTGACATCTGTCAGAAAAGCTAGATCAAATAGAAATGTTGGCTCACACAGCTCAGGAACGTTTCTGTCTTTCATTGCCATGAACAATGCTATTTCCTGCCTCAGAGTAAAAAATCTCTGCAGCACTTTGCCACGACTCAACCATCTGACTTCAGTATGATACAGCAACTCTGCGTACTCCGCCTCTAAATCGGCTAGAAATGACACAAACTGCCTGTGGTTGAGACCCCTTGCACGTATGATATTTACTGTCTTCACAACAACATCCATGACTTCCTTCAGTTGTATATTATTGGCACAGAGTGCTTCCTGGTGCAAAATGCAGTGTATGGCTGCAAAAGGTCCGCTCAAACTGAGCCGATTCCGTTTGTCCTTCAACAATCTGACAACACCAGCCTTCTGTGAACACATTGCTGGAGCAACATCTGTGGCCACTGAAATGAGTTTGTCCCATGGTAGTCCACATCTGTCAATACAAGCTTCCAGTTCTTGAAAAATGTCCTGTCCGGTCATCATTCCTGTCATTGGTAGCATGTCCAATAACTCTTCAAAGACATTGAAGTTTGCGTCGACCCCTCGGATGAATACAGCACAGTTCGCGGTATTTGTTACACCAGTGGACTTGTCCAGTGCAATAGAATACGCTTCAAAATTCTTTGCAGCTGCAATCAGTTGCTGTTGTACATCATCGGCTGATCCTGCTGGCAACTGTGTTTGCAGACAAACTAATACTAATACCTTCGAAGAGCATCTTTTTCTCAGGACAAATAATTTCACACGCCTTTATCATACATACTTTTACAAACTGGCCTTCAGAGAATGGTCGTGACGACTTTGCTATCATCTCGCTAAGAACAAAGCTTGCCTTCACGGAATCTTTGCTTGCTGTGTTAACATGTGCAAAAATGTTTCTTTGGTTGGTGAACGATGCCTTCAAGTGACAGACTTTTTCCTCGCGAATTGTGCCAGTCAGTGCAGCAAACTGTTCTCCATGCAGTGTGTCATAATGTCTACGCACATTATACTCCTTGGGCACAGAGATGCATTGCAGACAAATCAGACAGGCGATTTTATCACCTACTTGCGTAACAAAATATAAATTTTCCCACTTATTCTGAAACAGTCATTTTTCATCCGCAATCTTTCGCTTTTTACAACACGACGACGACATTATTAAACACGGTATGGGCGGGACCAAAGAGAAATAGGCCAGGGCATTTACGGCAACAGACTGCACATAGCTGCACTCAAGCATAGCTATTGCCAGGCTTTGCGCGGGGCATCCAAAGCACCATAGAAGTAAGTAAGACGAATAATATAGTTTATTATCTAGCTATGATAATAAACTATTTTATTCGTGGATCTCCATGGATTAGTCTGTGGGCCGCACAAAATAGTTCGGCGGGCCGTGTGTTTGAGACCCCTGATTTAGGCTAAGGTTGTGTGCACACTGGTGTTTATTTTCTGGGTATGATGGGAATTTGTAGCCCATTGTAAATGCTTATAAACGGATACAGAAATAGATATGAGGCAAACCTATGGTGCTGTACACATGTTTATTTAATTATGAGCTTCTCAATTGGTGCCTTTACTTTATATTTTGCAGTCGCATTATACGCAGGTTTTCTTCAGTTGACACACATTTCAATGTAATGATGACAGAATGCTTGACAAATGCTTGAAAACTGAAGGTAAATGTAGAGCGAGTTTACGCAAGTCATTTCTGTGCATTTACATGTTTTTGTGTGTTCAGATTCCCATTTGCAGATAGCCTAAGGCCGCATCTTGCTTATCACAACCAAACAAGGCTGTGCTGTGAAAACACATACTAAGGGCCTAATTCACGATCATCCGAAGTGAGGTGCGAAGTGTTCACCTCACTTCGGAATGACTGAGATGCACTCGCTGATGTCCTGCACGCGGGCATCAGCGAGCGTATTAAAGGGATTCCAGTCTCGGCGAGAGCATAAGAGTTGCCTTGCCGAGACTGGATTCCCTTTAATGTGCTCGCTGATGCCCGCGTGCAGGACATCAGCGAGCGCATCTCAGTCATTCCGAAGTGAGGCGAACACTTCGCACCTCACTTCGGAGGATCGTGAATTAGGCCCTTAGTGGTGGATATTTACAGCCTATTTTTAATAAAATTGTTATTTTTCCTTATTTACTAAGCTGCTTAAAGCAACATTTCATTGGCCAAAAAGTGTTTGCCCACCCCAGGCTGGTGTAAACCTATTATTCTCTATGGAGGTCCCTATCAGTTATCCACAGTTGAAAGAAGGACATCAATGTCAATGTGAAAAGAAAGAGAAACCTCATAGAGGGTTATTTATCTGAATTGTCGCATAAAGGTGTGAGTTCGCCACTTCCCCATATTAGGGTATTCCGCAAACTCTGTGATGTGGCAAATTCACCAGCTAATGACAGTTGCACACTACCCAATCAATGGCTACAGACACGGTCGCGACTTCGCTATGGGAATACGGACACGTCGTGACGTCACGATGGGAATCCGCTGTTTAGTGAATAAAGGAGTAGAAAATCAGGGCGTAGCCAATCGAAATGATGAGAATTCACTTCGACAGTCGAACTCTCGCTTTGATAAATAACCCCCCCCCCAGTGCTTTCATCTGATCGATAGTTACCGATAATGATATTCTTTAAGGGCAAACTATTTTTTATTGAAAAATACAGAGAAATGAAAATGAACAGTGAAACAGGGTAAACCAAGTTGAAATAGTCTTCGTAAATATCCCCCAACTATGTAAGTGTAGAGTTAAATACGTCTCTGCTTGAAACCACTTAACTGCGAGATGTAAACAGTGACAAAATGCAAACAAATGTTGTTTTGGTTTAACGCTTGTGAAAATACACAAAGCGGTTAATGTGGTGGCCTATTTAACTCTATGTCATGTACAGTCATGGCGCAGCTGCATATTCTGTCATAGTTTCAACTGCATGTGGCTGTACCGCAACATAACTCCAGGTGGTGCAGTGTTCATCTGCAGCATGCAGGAAAAGGCAGTGGTAAAATGATTATTGCTGGAATTATTTTTACTGTAGTGTAGCTGGTACAATACAAGTCAATGCTGTCAGATGCATTTTGCCTCATGTAGAAGTATGTGAGCAGAAATACGCACAGTGGGGGAAATGTATAGAGAGGATTTCCACTTTTTCAGATCTTTTGCTATTTGTCTACGCATTTCAACTTTACTTTGGAATTCCCCTTATTTATATACGATTGAAAAAAAAAATTGTCGACACTGGAAAAGCTAGTACTTGATAAATATCAATGAGCTGAAAGCGTCACATGTTGCAGTATTCTCAATGAGGCTCCACTTCCACTTCAGATTGTTATCAATATCAATGTATTTTTTCATCTGTGGCTAAACGACAAGACTAGTTCCACAGGGAATTATGCGGTGGGGGGGGACATATTTGGTTAAAAAAATTGAATGAAATGAAAACTGGTATATCATTCACATATACTGTATATAACTGCAATTTCAATAGCATTAACCAATCAAAAGAGTTTTTGACCATTATAACTATCCCCCAGTGTGTCACTACATGGGAAAAGGCTCTACATCAGCGGTTCCCAACCTGTGGGTCGCGGGTACGCCCACGTGCAGATATGGCGCGGCGTGATGATGTCATTGCGGGGTTTGCGGCCTAAGGTAGTTTGAGATCCGCTTTTTTTTAATTGAGAAAAATATACTTTATTGTAATCATAAAATATACAAAAACAAACAAACTTCAACAGTCATGCAATATACTAAAACAATCAATACAGTCCGTACATAAAAACCCATTTGCACCTGTAAAACAAAGCATTATACAAAAAATACAACAAATGTCATACATGT
>WMED01004672.1:0-20427 GCA_019650415.1 Pipa parva
ATTCTCTGAACCTTTTGATGATATTACGGACCATAGATGGTGAAATTCCTAAATTCCTTGAAATAGCTCGTTGAAAAAAGTTGTTCTTGGACTGTTCGACAATTTGCCCATGCATTTGTTCACAAAGTGGTGACCCTCGCCCCATCCTTCTATGTGAATGACTGAGCATGTCAAGGAAGCTGCTTTTATACCCAATCATGGCACCCACCTGTTCCCAATTAGCATGTTCACCTGTGGGATATTCCAAATAAGTGTTTGATGAGCATTCCTCAAATTTCTCTGTCTTCTTTGTCACTTGTGCCAGCTTTTTTGAAACATGTTGCAGGCATCAAATTCCAAATGAGCTAATAATTGCAAAAAATAACAAAGTTTACCAGTTCGAACGTTAAGTATGTGGTTTTTGCAGTGTGTTCAATTGAATATAGGTTGAAAATGATTTGCAAGTCATTGTATTCTGTTTTTATTTACGATTTACACAACGTGCCAACTTTTCTGATTTTGGGGTTTGTACAACTCTCCAACTTAATTTAGTTTCAGACTCTGACATTTCCATTATTCACTTTCAGTTTCAGTTTGTCTATAAGGGTATCTAATCTTTACAGGATCGTCTAAAGGGCATGATGAACCAACCATTTACTTTCAGTGCCCATGCATATCAGTTTTTTAAATAAGTACATTTAAATGGCAGCTTCTCTTATCACTACTGACAGCAAAATTGAAAAACCCTTATGTTTACAAAGCACCAATGTTGAAAATCAAGTTATGGTCATTAGGCTTAGTCATTTTGATTTTGAGTCAGATTGTAAATGTTTTGTAATTATATGTATATATTTTTCATTGTGTATTTTTAACTCTACACACATGGGATGAGATAGTCCCGTACTCTATGCGCTCCGACTACAAGTACCACAACTTTGCTGCAATGAGATTAGTTCTACTAAAACAAATCACATCTGCAATAATCCCATTTTAGTTCAAAGCGGATGGCAAGTCAATTACATGTAAATATCCATAAGGAGTTAATATATATCGTTTCATATAGTCCCCTTGTATGATAATCCTTCATTTCGCAGAAAATGTGTTCATCTGTGGATTTTGTAGACCCAGAATAGCATGTATGTAGCGTTACAAATGTGCAGCTGTGTTAAACATACTGAAGATTTTATTAAAGGAGAACTAAAGAAAAATAATAAAAAAGAACTGTTAAAATACTTACCTTATACTGAGCCGATTGATTACAGTCACAGCATGAGCTATGCTGTAATTAGCCGGCACCCGACGCTTTCTTCACAGTGCAGGCTGACTGAGAAGCCAACGCACAGCTCCTTCAACTTGATTCACCAGCCTTATACATCATCACACTCATTGTGGGGAGTGTTCTCACAATGCAATGAGTATGATGAGGTTTAAACCATTTTTCACCCAGGATGAAACAAGTTGGGAGGACCTTCACGCTGGCTTCTCAGTGAGCCAGCGCTCTGAAGGAAGCATCGGGTGCCGGCTAATTACAGCACAGCTCATGCTGTGACTGTATTCAATCGGCTCTGTATACGGTAAGTATTTTAATAATTTTTTTTTGCTTTAGTTCTCCTTTAATGACGAACTAGTAAAGATAAAGCATTGACTACAAATACTTTCCATGGCCACTGAGACAGGAAATGTAACTTAACCACTTCTGTTTTTTTGGTTACTAAATCTATTTTGATGTTGTGATGTACTTAAAGGGAACTTGTATGAAATTAATAGCATACATCTTTTTTAAATTTTTTTTATAACATTTCAGTTAAAGAAAGTCATTGTTTATTTGAGTCAACGGTCACTTTATGATAAGCTGGAACCCTGCCATCAACCCTCACCCACCTTTGAACTGGCAAAGTATATCAGTACATTCAGAACAGTATGCTTTGCCAAATTTGCCACTTTTACACACTCCAACACTTGGTCAATAGGCTATAGTGGCAAGCAGTGCTGGCTCTGCCATTAGGCAGAATAGGCAAATGCTAGGGGCACCGCCTGCCCAGGGGGCGCCCCTAGCATTATTTTTTTTAGAGTGCCGGCCAGCTGGGAGGCTATGTTGTAGCCGCGGCTCAACTTTAAATCTCCCAATTGGCAGCCCTGGCTGCCAGTTGGGAGATCTAAAGTTGAGCCACGGCTGGACGTCGGTGTTGAAGGTGAGTGGGGGCGGCGCGGGGCAGGGAGGGTGTCGCGGGAGGGGGGGGCACAAGCACGCAAGTAACAAGCACGCAAGTAACGCAGGTACGTAATTCCACAACCGTACACTGTCCCATTTTGCATGATTAGTCAGCTTGTCACACTTCAACAGTAAGCTTTCTCTGTGACTAATACATTTATTGTGTACATTACTGACTTATCTTAGAAACAAAAAGTCCAGCAATATAAACTCCAACTGAAATGTATGAATAAATGAAAGTACGTTAAAGTGTCATAGGCAGAGTGTTTTCATTAAGAAAATAGACTCCAATACATCATATCTTTCCGCCAGTCACATTTTAATCCAATACTATAATAAAAAAAAGTTTTTTTTTGTGCCCAGTGCTGAATAATAATAAAACAAAAAAGAAAGAATCCCCCTTCCACACCGCTTCCCAACAAACATGGCTGTTTTCCATACATGGAGGCCATCTACCATTAGCACTGTATTGCATGATAAAAAGACCATTCAGGGGGTTATTCACTAAAGTCCAAATTGTTGCGTATAGGTGCGAATTCGCCAGATAAAGACAGTCTCATTAGGCTGCTACTGTTGCAGTCTCGTCTTTATAATGAGAATATTGTCGCAGTCGCGACTTTATTATGGGGAAATTGTTGCAATCTTAACTTTAAAAAATTGTTGAGACTTTACAATGGGGAAATTGTAGCAGATTTACTATGGGAATCTGCTGTTTGAGAATTCGACAGTTGAATTTACACCTTAGTGAATAACCCCCTATATAGTGTTGACAACCCAGCATGATCTTGCAGAAAACAAATCCTGTTTGTGCCTTAAGTCAATGGGTATAGTTCAATAAAAGTCAGCAAATGAGTGTATTTTGAAACGTAAGGGATTCTTCTGCCTGGTCCTTTTTACCAACACAGCAATCCCATCTGTCTTTAAAACTCAAATAACTTTATGACGTGAATTTTAAATTAGCATATAATTGGTTATATTTATTGCTAGACTGCAAAGCTGAAAGACGGATGGGTTGTACGAAAACACTGTATGCTCTATATGTCTACAAGTGAACAGACACAAAGGTGTTTTGTGGTCAGGGGGGGTGAATCAATGTACATGGAATGTCTGTTAGTCTGACATTTTTACATTTCTTACTATATTTATCTTTAGGCAACAGGGTGACTTTAGATTTGAATAGACTAAGTCTGTGATAATGAATTGTTGAATCTCTGAGAGGACTGCCTGTAAAACTGTACAGCACATTGTATCACCTCCTACTATGTAGGGAGTACCTAAATATTGCTTTTCTTCCAAGGATTATTTGAAAGAGTGCACATAACACCAGTGATCTGGTCTCACTCTGATAACTTAATCCTCAACTGTGGCACCAAGTACTGAATAAGGAGTGGCAGCACACTATTTAACCCCCCTGCCCCTTTAAATTGCTGAACTTACAGGGGAAGGTGAATCTCTAATCTCATTGTGAGTGCAATTCTCTGGTTGGTATACCTGCTAGTGTATGTTGGTAAGAATAATGCATACATGCCAACCGTTCCTTTACAAGAGGACGATGTGTGAAATATACCTGATCTGAAAATATTCAAGTACAGCTATGAACACTGGTTATCCATAGGTTCACCTCTTTAAGAGGGTAATTCGGCAATGAGCGAAGTGAGCTCCGGATCCTTCACATCACTTCGCAACACTTGTGAAGGTAAGGAAAAGTGAAAATGATATGGGCTCATAAATGAAATTTAATGTTCATCCATCTCCTCCACCCCCACCAGTCATATCTCAACTTCAGACACCAGGAGCAGTTCTGGCCCTATTGACACCCTGGCCGAACCGCCCCTTGATCTCACCCCCCCCCCCGCGCCGTCTCCCCCCCTTCCTCGCGCCCCCCACTCACCTCCTCCAGCGTTCCAGCGATGCACCTCCTGAATGCTTCTCCACAATGAGGCAAGTTGAATGCAACAGCGCTTCTTAGATGCTTTGGGTCTTGCTGGCAGCTGCCGAATACAGCCGACAAGACCCAAATACAACTGACAAGACCTGAAGCAGCCAAGGAGTGCCGTCGCATTCAACTTACCTCATTGTGGAGAAGCGCTTAGAGGAGGTGCATAGCTGGAACGCTGAAGGAGGTGAGTTTAACTATGGGTGATGTGGGCGACAGTGCCCCTCAAATAGATTGCGCCCTGGGCAGTCGCCCACATCGCCCATCAGTAGAACCAGCCTGCCAGACACAACTAAGTTTTCACCACTAAAGTTCTTCATCTCTTTCTGTGGCAGGGCATAAGCAGTATTATGTATGGTGCACAAAAGAAATAGTCATAAAGGAATATTGATACAAGACAGATGGGCCAGGTCTTCTGCACAAAGCACTAATTAATGATATGTTCCACTCCTTCCATTCCTGAGCCCCACAACAGCCATAAGATCTGTTTCCTCATTTGTAATAAAATAAGGAAGGAAAATGTGAGGAACCCACACTCAGAGGAATTCATCAACAGGGGCAATTGTTTGGAGAGGTTTAGTAAACCACGACAACTAATCAGCAGTCAGCATTCTCTGGTATAAGGAAGCAAAAATAATAAAAATACAACTTCTGATTGGTTGCTATAGGTTACTAGACCTCTGTAAAGCTTGCCCCTTTTCATAAATTCCCATGACTGTGTGATAGCCAGATAAATACACAGACATTGCACAGGGGGTCTTTGCAATATCAAAATAATGTAATAAAAAGAAAAATGAGAAAAAAAAAATGTTGCACTGACTTTTTCCTGCTTCAGAGGTACTTTCTCAGTATCATTTCTAAGCTCTTGCTATATGCTTGCCTTTCATTCAGTGGTTTCTGCTGATGCCCTGTTAAGATGCAAAACATTGCTAAAAAAAACCTGAAATGTTCCAGCTGATTCCTGGACGGCAAGGACGTGTACACAAACACATTGAATTGGGGACCTGACTGGTCAGGAGGGTGTTAAGTACTTAATGGCCTTTCCTGCTAATTGCAAGGAGTTATTTCCTCCTTATTCTCTGAATTTGTCTCATTTGTTTCCTTTGACAAAAATTATGCATGAGTGTTCATAGAAACATTAACTTAAAGGAGAACTAAAGCCAAAAAACAAAATAACATATTATATAACTTACCTGGCACTTGATGGGAAGTCCTCACTTTTATTGGCAATCAAGTCGCTTACCTTCAAGAAGGACGGCATTTTCATAGCCATCGCTATAGCTATGAAGCTGCGCTCCAGCTCCCTCTCCTGACCGGCATTGGTGGTGTAGAGTGATGTCAATGTCATCTTGCCTGCTTCAGTCATGCGCTGTGATGATTTTGCCACTCAGCATTGTGTAAACTGAGTGGCGAAATCATCACAAAGCATGTCTGAAGCAGGCATGATGATTTTCACACCGCTCTGCACCGCCGAGTGCAAAAAGGTGACATCACTCACCAGTGCCTTCCCCCGAAGTGCCAGCGCTGGTGAGTGACGTCATCACACCTGCGTCAGGGGAGGATATCTCACCTGCAAGCGAGTGCTCCTACAGTGCAGGCCATGGATCCGGCCTGAAAATTGTTGGATCGGGTTCGTGGCCTGTACTGAAGGCAGATTTGGCGATGGCTTGTGTGCCAACAGAGAGGGCTCTGCGTGCCATAGGTTCACAATCCCTGGTCTAGGCCATAAGCATTGTGAAAAATATTTCTGTATCAGTAAAAAGACTTGTAGTCTAGTAGTGTTGTTGGTTATAATGTAGGCTGAGGTCACATTGTTCACATACAGCAGAAATATTAAAGCTCACAAAACAGTTTTTATTGTTTCTTCATGGACTACTAAAACATCTCACACAGGAGACAATAAGCTCAATTTATAACTAGATACAAGTTGCTCATGTAGCCAAACCCTGGTTCATGGCTGATGGTGGTATATAAAAAAAAAAAGTCTGTAAATTGAAACAAAATCAGAAATGTTCATGTGGTGCGTTAATATTTTCTGGCCACATATTGCTGTACTGATTATATCAGTGATTCTGCACATGTGCAGAAGAGCTGTTACAATCAGTAGCATGTATCTGAGAATCTGAAATGAGGAACAAAACACTGGTGCCAGTGGCGACAAAGGAGAGAAGCAGAAGGGGATACATTCCAGAAAATATACATTGCTGCAGCAAAAGAACCACTCTCTGTCAAGAATGTTTTAATATAGGAAACAGTTACAGGGTAATTTACCCACAAAAGCAATTGTGCACAGGGAACTAGTAACCCATAACAACCAATCAGATGTTTTCTTTCGAATTCTACTGTAGTTCCCCTATACCAGTGAATTCTAACAACTGATTGGTTGCTACTGGTTACTAGACCTCTAAACAATTGCACCTCATTTCCCCCAGTTTAACATATATTTACTTTCACTTTGTTTGGGATGCAGGGCCCAACTCATAAATTTATACTATTTATAATTCTGGGGATTAGTTTACGGAAAGAGACTTTCAGATGTCAAGCTGATAAGAAAACCGATAATAATACAATTCAGGTATTTAGCTTCAAGGAAATAATGTCAATAGTAGTGTATGCAAATAATTCATACAATGCAATTTAATTTCCTGATGTTGAACTATGCATCTGTATCCATACAGTTATTTTCTTTGTGATTACAAAATCAATTTTGAGTTAAATTTAAAAATAAATTATGCAGCAGTGCCATCTAATGGTCTGGACTAGCCCTGCGCCCCTCAGCTTTTGCCTGACCCACTTCCATATTTTATGAATTTTCCGACGCTTCACCTGTGCTGAAGCCAAACTAATTGCCCCAGGCATTTTCCCACAGTGAACAAAACTTTGAAAATTAAGACCTAAGTTAATTACTTCAATAAAAACAAGTGTGTTCGTTCCTTGCAGTCTCCAGAGAACTCCCATAGTTCTTGCAGAAATACATTAAATTAGACAAATGACCTTGACAAAGGGGATGCCAAGTTGCGGACATGGGGAAATAATCAATGGGGGCAATAATAAATGAGGTCTAATACCCATAGAAACCAATCAGCTGTTAGCATTCACTGATACAGGGAAAGTAGGGTTATGAAAGCCATCTTTTGATTGGCTGCTGTGGGTTACTAGACCTATGCAAATGATTGTTCCTGTTGATAAATTCCCACTAGAGTGTATAACTTTAAGGGCAGTTCCACATAAGCAACAGTAAACACTACAAATTCTACAGGATAATTACGGAAATCAATCACCTGTACAGCTACCCATAATTGATGATAATAATGCACCATATGCTCAGTTTAAATGAAGTATTAATTTTTAATAAAGTCTTGAGGCAGCAATTCACACTATGACAGCTGAATGATATTTATCGTGCACACAATGCTAATCTGTAGAGGACACACTAACAAAGAGAAAAGTAATGTCACTGTGTGTCAAATTGGGAACTGCCAAATGGGTGTGGGGTACACCTCACCAGACTAAGATTAAACAAAACAAAAAGTTCATGCGCACTTAACATACCTAGACAACTTAGCTGGTCCCCACTTAGGTTATATTAAGGGGGTCTCCTATTCTGCAGGCAATGATGTTAAGGAGATACAGGTTCCAAACAAAAAGAAACTTGAATAAGCACAACCAAAATCTACTTTGGTCTCATGCCACCCAAGGGAGAAGAGGCATTGGTATACTATATCTGTATATAGATAGATAGTTTGATTGTATATGTACTTGCAAATGTGAAAAACATTTTTTACATTATACAACTAGCTCAGAAGATGTAAAGTAGCAGGAAATGGAAGTGGACACCAATATATATATTATAATTTTTGTTAAAGAAATTGTTAGTCGATGCAGTGCTAAATTAATGCATAATTTCCCAGAACACACAACATTGTAAAATTGCATATGGTGAAGCATAATTCTAGCTGCACTACATAGGCCCTTATTCACCATTGTGCGAAGTGAGCCGCAAAGCGTTCGTCTCACTTCGCAAATGGTATTATGCACCCGCTGATGTCCTGTGCGCGGACAACAGCATGCGCATTAAAGGGATTCCCCTCCCGGTGAGAGCACTTGAGTCTCCTCGCTGGGAGGGGAATCCCTTTAATGCGCTTGCCGATGTCCGCGTGCAGGACATCAGCGGGCGCATAATACCATTTGCGAAGTGAGCCGAACGCTTTGTGGCTCACTTCGCACAATGGTGAATTAGGGCCATAGTATTCAGTAATTACATTTACAATGCAAAGCTCCAAATAATACAGATTACACAGCATAATATTCATTACAGATCAAAATACACTGTGATCCTTTACACTTTGTAATATCCAGTAATCCCAGTTGCAATGCACTGTGCCCAGCAATACTTGTTAAAGTATAACATGCCCATTTACTTTACACAGGAAACAGCAGTGTTTATTAGTGCATAGTGCACCACATTGCTTTTCACAATGCATAGCAGATAGCAATACCTGGTTATGGTATATTGTCCTAGCGATACTGGACAGTGTAGAGTGCCCCAGCAATATGTTTTATAATGCACACAGTCTGTTATTGTATAGTTCCCAATTAAAAACGTTCTATACTGGGGCTGCTGCTGTATCTCCATGGACCCTCTTTCCTCTTCTGCCACTTCACAGAACGGATGAGGCCAGGTTGATAAATAATCAAAGCTATGCAGTATATGTTGTGCCTGATGGAAATTTATAGATTGCCATATCCCATATAATCTGTGACATAAACCACAAGAATTGTTTATAAAAATATAGGATTTCTTTATTGCATAAAAAGTCCAGAATCACAATACATTTTAGAGAAATAAAAGAATGGTGTAGATTCCACTGTGTTTGTTCTACAGATTGGCAAGTGCATGTTAATCTGAGCTAAACAGTATTGCCCCCTAGTACATGTGTGTAGATAACAATAGAGAATAAATCAGAATAAAATATAGAGAATGCTCCAAGCCAGGTACCAAAACAAGCGTCCGAAGGTCACTAATCAGTGCTGGGGCTGGTAATAGATGAACTGCGCAAGTTGTACCGTGGAGTCTGTAACAACAAAAATAAAATAATAATAAATAGTAATAATAATAATAATTATAGTTTCTTGTAGAGTTTAGTAACAGTGAAAATTCAGTTTTCTACTCCTAACAGGTACCCACTGGTACTGGGCAGTCTTGAGAGTAACTTATAAAACACAAATATACAACAACAATTTGAAGAAGTAAACTTTTTTTTTACTGAGAGAAGGGAATGAGTGCAGGCTCCATTTTTTATTCATAAGAATTGTTTAAAATGTTTTTAGGATACAATAAGCTTTTTAGGACTGCTGAGGATTTTGCATTGTAATATACAGTAGTCTGTGTTTACCTTTGGCTGATTAACAGGAATCTTGTAAACAGCTGGTTCTGAGGCCTGAGAGCACCTTCCACGACTGAGTCTACGAGATGGCGAACGACCCCTTTTCTTTGGTGTGCTTGTGACTTGCTCCTCTATAAAATAATAAAGCATAGAATTTTGCATCATCTCATTTATCTAGTAATTTGATTGGCCTGCTATATTGAGAAATAGAATGCTGAACAAACAGTCTTAGTCACCCTTTAACATCAGATGGACATTACTAAACTTTAACTTTATTCCCAGTTCAGACTAGCGTTTATATACACTGCGCTCTTAGAAAAGTGCATCCCAAAAATACACCAGCAAATTCAGGCAGGCATCTCTTTTCTTTGATGTGTACTTTTATTTTGTACTTTCCCGACGCAGTGTGAAGGCTCCCTCAGCATTCGTGGTTCTTCCTATCTGGCCACATTCTTCGTGTTGCGTACATACACTAAGGAAATATGTGACGCATTTTGGCGTAAGATCATGTTTTGCATTAGTGTGGCCAGAGCAAGGCAAGTGCTACAGGGATTCGCAGTGTGCTTTTTTTTTTCTTTTTAAATACGCACAGTGTATATAAGCGTTAGTCTGAACCAAGCTTTAGTTATTACCTAATCAATGGCAGTTGACACATTTTCTAAGCAAAAATTCTCTCATCGGAACCAGACAAACATTAATATGTTTAGTTTTCTTCGTAGAACAATTCTCAAGGTGAATATTAAAAGGAGAACTATAGCTTGCAATGTTATATAGCTGATTGGGCCCAGAGTCAGTAAACTAACTTTACTGAGGCACAATCTGCTTTCATCTCACAATCCTATGCCTGTTTCGGGGAACTTCGGCAGAGGGGTGGGTACTTTGTGATGATGCACGTCACACCCATAGGGAGGAAGTAAACTGCTGCAGGGGAGACATTCATCTCACGATTCTATGCTTAGAATGTTTTGTTCAATTTTCTCCATGTGAAAACTCTCTTATCAGTACAAGACCAGTTTGTGACATCACCATCTCAGAGCATTTTACTCAAGTCTGTCTGCACATTGTTAAACTAAATTGACTCTCTGTGTTCTATTTTTCTCAGCATGTTTTCTACTACAGAAAATCATAGCATGCAGTGTTATAGCAAGAATCTTACTATCGCAGCATCTCAATGTCGTTTTCAGCAGCTTTATATCTATGTGCATTTTTCAGTGAAAATTTTGCCTTGTGTTTTTTAATAATCACAGAGGAAAATTTCATAGAGTGATCCTGGCCTAAAGGTTGTTTTCATTGACATACTCAGGGGGGAATTCACCATTGAGTGAAGTGAGCTCCGAATCCTTCGGCTCACTTCGCACATGGTTTTATGCACTCGCTGATGTCCTGCACGCGGACATCAGCGAGCGCTTTAAAGAGATTCCAGTCTCGGCGAGGCAACTCTTTTGTTCTCGCCGAGACTGTAATCCCTTTAAAACGCTCACTGATGTCCGCATGCAGGACATCAGCGAGTGCATAAAACCATGTGCGGAGTGAGCCGAAGGATTCGGAGCTCACTTCGCTCAATGGTGAATTCCCCCCTCATTCTCTTACCATAAAAAGAGTCACGCAAGGAGCTGCATTCCTGGATAAATGAAGGGTCAGGAATCCCAGAATCCCCACCTAACAGATGTCCTTTCACTGGAATGTTGTCCTGCTGAAGCTCAGTATTCCTCAGAAGCTTTTCTAAATAAACCAAGTAAAGAAAAAGTAATAAAGTGTTTCTCACTTGATATTTTTACTTTAATACATGATCAATTATCCACCCATTGCTATTGTTTTCAATTTAACACTAGATTACATATTGAGGGCCTTTGATTTAGGCCAAAAATCCTCAGCATGAGCCCTCAAAGCAACTGTTTTTCTTTTATAGCTTGCCAGCAGGAGGGTAAGTACAGGGGATGTAGTGGTAAGGGGGGGTCATGTCAGGTCCCAAGCTTGGTGATACGGCTGCCTGACCAGTAACTGCCCCAACCTTCTTGGTAAGGTGTGGTGGCAAGGGAGGGCCAGTCAAAATGTGGTTCAGTTTGTTACAGTGGTTAAAGGAGGGAATGCTTGCTTGGTGGTAGCATCTCATGGAGAAGATGCAATGTGAAATTTGGGCACCACTTGGGCAAGGGCCCATGCTTGGTAATATGGCTGCTTGACCAGTAACTGCCCCAACCTTCGTGGTAAGGTGTGGTGGCAATGGAGGGCCAGTAAAAATGTGTTTCAGTTTGTTACAATGGATTTGCAAGCATTTTCTGTTATGTTTAATAAAGCTGCGGACAATTTAACCCATCTCTGGTTGTGTGTTGTGTTTATTTAAGAGTAAACAAATTAAGGGGAACATGAGGTGATTGGGTAAAGGAAGTGTGTGGACTGTACCAACTACACATGTCATAACTCAGGCGACCAATCACTTCAACAGCTGATGACACTAGAGTGGAAAGTCACCAGTGCTGGGACTTCCAATATAAACAGTAGATCTCAGTTTATTCCCTTGTCATCAGGCACTCAGTAACAATAGATTCACTAATAAATAGATGGAAACTGAAACTGGCATGTCTTTCCATGATTTAACACAACATATTTTGAGACCAAATGGCGCTTTATCAAGTGTACATTTCACATCACCTTTACAAATCGTTAAACACAGTCAAAAACCACACACAAGAACAATATCCAGGTGACTGCTGATATGATTAAGCCTCACCATACAAGTCCATAGTAGAATTATTCAATCAACAGAAAATAGAGCCCACCCCTCTCTAGCTATGCATCCTCTTTTATGCTATACCAATTGTGCTCATCATCCCAGTCTCCAGAAACAGTCTAACATTTTTTGTTGTGAGAAATGTGGATTTATTTTTTAATAAATAAAAGCAATGCTACTGGATATCCCCGAACATGACTTCAACATTATTCAAGGTGGTATTATGGTGCTGGGAAATAAATTCAGCCACAGCTCTCGAGCCCTGGTTAAGAACATAGAGTCATAACATTACCTGCCTCTTGTAGAATACTCTCCATCTTTGTTTTAGTTTCCTGCAGTCCTTGCAGCACTTCCAAGCTCTGCTTTTGCACATCTCTATGCGTCACACTGAAGTACAAAAGAATGGACAGACCAACGGAAATGGAAATCTTTCGAGCAATTCCTACCCAAAAGGTTATGCTCTCCTGGAAGGCCAGAAATAATAAAAATGTTAATGGAAGATGAATGCATGTATGCCTTCCCCTGTGGGTGAACCTTTGTAGTGATAGGGAAGAATGTGATAAGAGTTCAAGGGGTTGTGATACTAGATAGAATCACAGGCACTAGGTCTGCAGACTAGAATCATTATGTAGAGCAGAAAAAATAGTTTAACATTACTCTGTAGCTTCAGGGTGTGTGCTGTTTTATCCAGAGGAACCTGATGGTGGTAGTCACTGTCAAAGTTGCAGATTAAGAACATGATCTTCACAGCAGAAGTTTATGTTGCTACCAGCCACATAGCTATGGTATTACTAAGCCCTGCTCTGAAGTAGACAGGTGGCTGGTCTAGTATACATTAAAATATATAGTTGTGTATTCATATTATGTGTCTTCTAGGTCTGGGAATTTTTAGCCCAAATTTTTTTAGGGTGTTGGAGAAATAATGTTTGTATATCACCTGTACTTTGGTCCCACCTTTGTATGTGTAGTTTACTTTATGAACATGAAACATTATACAGTACAAGACAATTCTGTTACATAGAAGAGTGGATTCTGGGATCAGAAAGAGGTGGAACTCACTGATTGTTCAAACGTGGAATCAGAACTCTCCAGGATATATGAGCAGATCATTTTTTCCATGTAAATATTAACAGCAATCAATCCAAAAAGAATCAGCCTTAGGAAGGGAAAAGATATGCAGAAATAATATTAAAATCACCTCCTCTCTTATAACAGAACCTTGAAACCTGAGATTCAGACAGAGTTTGGCATAAATAAAGCACAAACAGCACAAGTGGCATGTATCCCGTTCTCTTGTGTTGGGGCGAAAACTGGATGAACGTCCATTGGAATTTAATGAGTTGAGATCATTCAACTCCTAGTTCCTTATCAAAATGTAATATTGGAAGGAGTTAACCTTTCTTATTTAGAGAAAAGTGGAAATTCATGCCCTTTTAAAGCAATAAATTCTGAGACCAACTGGAGGTATTGATCACTATTTCAGGAAAGTTGTTGATACCTGGCACCAGCAGTTCTCTGTGTAGACGTCATCAGGAAAACAGAAGCGCATGCCAGGATGTTGTACAGGAAAGAATACAGGGTGTTGGCCTCTCCCACAACAAACTGGTGCAAGTAGGATACGCGGTTAAATATCTCAGAGAAGAGCAATCTTTGCTCACTGGCAGAATGTTGCATCTCTTGGAAAGCCTGTTTCACTCCTAGGAAAGAGAGATCAAGAGGCTTACTGCAGTTTCTGCTAAGGCCAGAGTCTGTAGCTGACTGAGCTAAAGTACATTGTGGTCCAAAGGAATGGAGACACCTGAATAACTTTGCCCCCACCCCACAGATGTGATATCTGCAAGCTTTAAGATTTGCAGTTTCTGGGGGAGTGGATCAAGCATATCCTGTTAGTGGCTCTATATTAAAGAAAATTGTTTATTAACTTTGGCAGGAATAAAAGGTATGTCACAAATTTGTATTCCTCATCAGATTTGTCATATGCAACCCTTCCCATTAGAAAATAATCAACTTAGTTCAAAGTCCTTACAAAAAAAATGCTACATTATATCTATCCCCAGATTGGGGATCACCGATTACCCAATGTGGAGTCCTGAAGTGTTTGTTTCAGTAGGTGCCCATTGCGCAAGATCTCCTCCTGTGACTTAAGTGTTGCATTCTGTACTTGCATCATTTCTTCTGCCATCAGGTTTGTAGCTTCCAGCTGATGTGCTACGTTGTCCGAGTTTACAGTTAGTCTACAGGGTCACATTAGCACATTAGAAACGATATTCATAGTACTGTGAGGATACAGTTTAAAGAAATGTTTTGTACAATTTACTAATGGTAAAACAGTACAAGGCCATGGTCACAATAGCCGATTTTCAACTAAGCAGGAAAAATATTGTGTTTTGCACTATAGACAATAAGGAGTACAATTTAAAAAGCTCAGCTGAAAAACAGCTGGTGTAACCCCAGCCTAACACTGCTTATTTTAAGAACATTTGAATGTTATTAAACATCCTCCCCAGAAGCAGTTTCAGGCTCTGTGCATAAAGGTTGTAACCCAATGCCCTGAACAGGCTGTAAAATAATACAGTCATACAGTATATATAGAGTAGATAAGCAACCACAAACAATACCGAAGACTGCAGAAGTTTTGACACAAACATTTTAGGAAGGATTACAATATTATGAATGACAGAAGGCTGTGTGGAACATTCTGGTTCTGCAGCCATCAAATACTCACCTCAATATGATGTCCTGCGCCTTCTCCTGCCATATCTCATTCTGCAGATAGTAACAGATGCTGTGCACATGGGTGAAAAACTCTGTGTAGGTGTTAAAGGCAACTGAATCCATTCCACGTGTGCACTGACGAATTGTACTGTGCTCAGAGCATGCAGGGAAGTCACGGCCTGATCTACGCAGAGTTAGAAAAGGATCAATATTAATCTTCATTTACTTTTACAACAGGACAAGGCCTGTAGGACAGTGTACCTACACACTTTTGGAGAGTGCCTAAAATTAACCTTACAGTGACAGAGCAAGACTAACCCTACCAGGATGGTTCTAGCATACTACAGTATATGTTAAGAAAAACATTCATTCTTACCTAATGGAAAACTATACATACAGTATCTTAACATTGTGTGGCACTGTACACAGCATTGTGGTTTAAATCCAGCCTCCAACAGTTTTTGGCATGTAATTTCACTGGGTCTAGTAACCCATAACAACCAATCAGAGATTTGAATTTCATTATTCCAACTCACTTATCCTAGTGAATATTAACTGATTGGTTGCTTTGCATTACTAAGGGGGTTATTGACTAAAGTCCAAATTGTTGTGTAAAGGTGTGAATTCACCAGCTGAAGAGGACTGCAATAGACTGCTACTGTCGCAATTGTGACTTCATTATGGGAATATTGTCGCGGTCAACTTTACTATGGGAGTAATGTTGTAGTTGCGACTTTACAATTGGAAATTTGTTGCAGTCACGGATTTGCCATGGGAATCCACTGTTTGAGAATTCAACAGTCGAATAATACCTTATTCAGAAACCCGCAAAACCTCTGTAAATGAATTTCTTTTAAAGCCTCCAACAGTTATTTGCATGTCTATTTGTCACTGTTAAATGAATGCTTTTGCAATACACTTTATTTAATAACTTCCATCTCTTTTCAGTCTATCAGCACTATCTCTTAGAAGCCCTCGTCATATACTTTCTCTTCAGCAGTTCGTGTTGTATTTTAAGTCAGGATTGTGAATGAAAAGCTTGAGAATTCTTGGTAACCAATCAGTATTTTTTATTAAATGTGCAACTTCACAGTGCTGCTGTCCACCTGTATAATATTATACATTGCAAAAATAATTTCATTTACCAGCGACATTACATTTCAGAAAACTGATGGAGGCTGAACTGTTCCTCTAATTAATTCCCCCAGGTATATATTATAAAAATAATATATTTAACATTCCCAGATTCGATAATCAATATTTATGAATTGTTCTTCTAAGTTACTGAGGTTCCATTTTCCAGCCTTTGTAATAAGGATCATAGTTTGTTACTGAAAAAAAAACAAAACAAAACAAAAAAAAAAAAACCTCATAACAAAAGTAAAGGGCAGGAGAGCATGAACTCACCTCTCCAGGTGGCAATGAGTAAATGCTAGAGCTATGCGACTCTGTTCTTCTTCATTAAGCATCTTGCACCCCACATCCACCCTTTGAAGTGCCAGACGCCAACAGTCTCCATAGCGAGGGTGGCGGGCAAAGTCCTGCAGCATTTGTAGCTGGGACTTGCCCTTCTCTATCATGCCTGCATCAGAATCACCATGACTGAACCGCACAATGACTGGCAACAGCAGGAAGATGGCGACAGAAGTACCACAAGCCATTGGTGTTTACCCTCAGAAACAACTTCTCTGTAAGAGGAGAATAGAGATCAGTAGGTGTCAGAGTTGGTGAGTCAGTATTATTGCAACAAATGTGTTTCAAGGTACAATTTTGAAATTTCTGTAGCTTTTAAACAAAAATAAACGGAAGCACAACCCTTTAAAAAAGATATTATATAAAAATGAAATATCTTGAAAAGAAAATGCTTTTTTTTAATCTTTAGCAACACCTGTTCACCCCTGCTGCCCATGTTCAAGCCCAGGACTCATACTGGAGAACAATCTGGAGAAAATTCATCACTGGACTTCCAAGGATTCTTTCTAAACAGTACAAATGACGAGGATGTAGACTGATGGTCTAAATAAGGTGATACTAGGCTGCTAATAACAATGACTAGGGTGTAGACTGATGGTCTAAATAAGGGGATACTATTCTGCTAATAACGATGACTAGGGTGTAGACAGATTGTCTAATTAAGGCGATACTAGGCTGCTAATAACATTGGTGTAAGAACAGAAATTGAAATTGTGTACCATTTTGAAGACCCAGAAGTAGCAAAGACTCTAAATGGCCTTTTTTAAAATGACAGAATACTTCAAATTCAGCAGTCGGCTATTACATAGTATGGGGGTTATTCACTAAGGTGAAAATTCGACTGTCAAATTCACAAACAGCGGATTCCCATAGTAAATCCGCTACAATTTCCCCATTGTAAAGTTGCAACAATTTTTTAAAGTTAAGATTGCTACAATATTCTCATTATAAGAACATGACTGCGACAGTAGCAGCCTATTGCGACTATCTTTATCTGGCGAATTCACACCCATATGCAACAATTCGAACTTTAGTGAATAACCCCCATATATGTATGAATACAAAACAAATACAGTTAGTAAAATCCTCCACCGAGTGATTAATGCAAATAAATCTGATATCCAAACCTTTCAAACAAACCAAAAAAAGATTTCAAGCAAAGCTAATCTGAGTAACAGCATAACTCACAAAATTACAATTCCATTGAACTCAGCAGGTTTCAGATAATCCAGAAAGAGACAGAGACAAAATGGCTACAGGGCTGAACCCAAATTAGGCTGTTTCCCAAAAACCTACTATATAAATAAGCTCTGGTGTTGTAACCCATGGCAATCAATCAGGCATTCATTCCAAACTGCAGTAGACCATTTCAAGTTAAAGGACCAATAACACCAAAAAAATAAAAAAATTCCCATTTGGGTTGGCATGGCAGTTAATCACCACTTGTAAAAAAAAGTTATGTTTAAAGATAAATTCATTAATTTTATTGCTTTATGTTTATTCTTATCTTTACTGCTAACAGCAATCTTAAATAGACCTCACTCAGTCCTGTTATTTTCTGTGTTGTTTCAGATAATACAAATCCAGGAAGTGTGCCCTTAGGCTGGGTTCACACTAGCGAATTTATGAAAATTCAGGCTGGCGTATCTTCAGGACGCGCTTTTCTATTGTACTTACCCAATGCAGTGTGAACGATCCTTCTGCATTCCCAGATCCTCCTATCTGCTCGCATTCTTCACGTCATGTCTGTACACTCAGCAAGTACGCATCAAGAAACGTTCATGGACATTAACGCTAGTGTGGCCGGAGAAGGTGAGTACAATAGGGTTTTGCATTTTTTATTTTTTTAAGTGCAGCATATATGCACCAGCGTATTTGTGCTAGTGTGAACCCAGCCTTAGGCTATGTACTTACCAAGTTCTGGACACACTTGTGTATGACGCACATACGCTGCTGGGTGTTGCATTTTGGCCAGCGAATCATACGCCACAAACGAAATGCGGATTATACAGTTCTCATATAGAATTTACCCACATTTACAGATACATCTCACGTAGGGAAGATGTATGCTTTATGGGTGCACAGGAACCAGTTTGCAAAAGGTAAGTGCTCGATCAAATGATTTCAATACAGTCATAGGTATCAATACTTGACCTTACAGTTTAAGATTTTATGCTCATTAGATATAGTATTGGTATAATAACCATATTCTCAATGTAGACAGACATAGAAACAATAGTTTTTTTTAGCAATGAAAATGGGGTTGGTAAAGTATCCCTTTAAAACTTGACATATTTAAAAATATTTAAATTTATATTTCAGCTACAGATAGTGTACATACTGTAATGGGAACACATCACTTCTAGATTTGGGACAATTATTAAAAGGCATGCGATTCAAGTTTCCTTTGGAAAATGCTTTAAATATATAATTGCTGGACTAGAGTGTCAGATCTCAGGACAATGGCAATTTAAGTGTATAGATATTGATCACAACATCCCAATCTAGCCCCATCTACAGTTCCTCCACCAATCCCACCCAGTGCTTCCTTCAGTACTAACAAATCAAACCCTCTACTAATGTCAAAATGAAGAATGTTAAAAACTCCCTAGCATGCTTATTCATGAATAGTATGGGGGTTATTCACTAAGGTATGAACAGTGATGTAAAGGTCAGTATTCACTTTTAATCAGCATTTCATATTGATGCCATCGAGCCCTTTCTATGGGATTCTCTGTTTACATAACATAGTTTATAAAGCTGAAAAAAGAAAAAGTCCATCTAGTTCAGCCTATTTTCCTGCAATGTTGATCCAGAGGAAGTCAAAAACCTCATGAGGCAAGAGCCAATTATCCTCCTATTAGGGAAAAAATTCCTTCCCGGCTCCAAATATGGCAATCAGAATAAATTCACTGGATCCCACCTATGGTTATCTAGTACCCATAACTTGTAATGTTCTTACAAAGAAGGATCAGAATAATTCCCTGGATCAAAATCCCACCTCCAGTTATCCAGTCCCCATAACTTGTAATGTTCTTACACTGAAGGATCAGAATAATTCCCTGGATCAAGATCCCACCTCCAGTTATCCAGTCCCCATAACTTGTAATGTTCTTACACTGAAGGAAAGCATACAAACAAATTTTGAACTCTTTAATGGAATCAACCATGACAACTTCTTCAGGCAGAGAGTTCCATAACCTCACTGTTCTTATAGTAAAGAACCCCCTTATATGTTCATGCAGAAACTTTCTTACTGCTATACACAGAGGATGCCTCCTTGTTATATTTACAGTTCTTTTTATAAATAGATTGTGGGAGAGATTTCTGTACTGACCCCTGATATATTTATACATGGTTATTAGGTAACTTATTAATCTTCTTTTTTTTTTTTTTTTTTTCAAATATTTCTTTATTGCGACATATACAGTTAATATTATATTGTAGCTGTATTTTTACATTTAGGTTAACATAGGTAACAATAGTACAATTAGGTCATGATATCTTACATAGTTTACATTCTTTTATGCTGTGATATTGATTATACCCTTGACTATGATTGTTAGCAATGTGTTTCTATATATTTTGGGTTCTAATATTCATTGACATTTGGAGTGATTTTTGATACCACTGTACCATGTTACCTTCTGTATGAAGTTATGGCTGTCCTGCCCCCAGGGGACTGGTTTTGACCAAATTATATTGTTGGTTTAATTTATTGGGTTGCGGCCATGTAACATTTGAGTGCCGAACCAGGCTGTGTATTGAAATTGTGATTTTATTTGGCTTTTAATATTGTTTGGGAGATTGTTGATGTACTGATTTCAGATACTGAAGAAGGTGCTGGTTAATTTTTCTTTTGATGTTAGTGTGTTCAGCCAGTCCATTTTAAACAGGAATCTAATTCTACTGTGGATTGCTTCTATAGGTGGGGGTAATGGTTGTATCTATTGGGATAGTATTGATTTTTTTGGTGGCGGCTGCTATTTTTATA
>WMED01004673.1:0-20426 GCA_019650415.1 Pipa parva
CAGCTGGTTTGGGGACCGCGACCTGGGTACTCTCGGCAGCGGAGTCCAGTACCCCCTTGCAGGGGTTAAAGACCGGGGAGTATCTTAGACTACGCACCCCAAATCAGCTAGCGCCAAGTACTGTCTGGTATACGCCAGCACCTCCTACTCCCATTACGTCTTGGTACCGGATCGTTCAGACAGTTCAGAAGTTTTGACTTCAATAGGGAATTTTTTCACCAGAAAAATTGCATCTGTTGAAACCTTTCCCTGTTGAGATAATCAAACTTTTCTTTTGTGGAAAAAAAAACTTATTCCCAATGAAGGTTGGAGGAAGTGCAGGAGAACTGGTAAAATCAGTACAAATGAAAACTTTTTGTCAAAAATGGTAAAATCAATAAAGGAAACATTTTATTGAATAACCATTTCTATTTTCATTGGCACACGCTGGTAAACATGCTCCTAACAAACGTTTTTAACCAGCCATAAAGGAGTAGGTTTCTTTTAATTGGTTGTTTTATATCTATTTCATTGTCTAATTATGTTTCCATGCTTATTGGATAGCTTCTACGAAAACACCTGGTTTAAAAAATTTGCATGAATGAGGACACAAAAACAATGAATACAAGGGTAAATTCTACTTGGTCTTTAACTCCCCAGCACTCAAACCAAGCAAAAAAATATATCTGTTTTGTCATAAATGCAGTGGGAGGTGATGATGACATCTTTACTGGAAGAACTGTTCACAGCATTCATCCAACAAATCCTATGATATTCTGTAGACTGCCACTAGGAGGATGTCAGGAAAGACTTTAAATAGGGCAGGACAAGCAGAAGAGGATCATTTAGGTGATAGACTTGGCAGGTCACTAGTCAACTCTACTTGTATCTGCAGACAAGGGAGCTCTGTTTTACTTGTGAAGTTTTTAGAAACAAATATTTCAGTCCAAGACTACAGAGGAGCAGCGAAAGTTCAAGCAGTCATTTCTTTTGCTTCAGAGGATGGCCAATGCAGGCTTGCAGCTTTTAGGATTTGCCTTGGCTTGTCTGGGCTGGGTTGGCTTTATAGTATGTATAGCAATCCCTCAATGGAAAATGTCCTCTTTCGCTGGAGATGCCATTATCACAGCTCAGATAACCTATGAAGGACTATGGATGTCCTGTGTGATGCAGAGCACAGGACAAATGCAGTGCAAGACATTTGACTCATTGCTGAAGCTGGACAGTAAGTACATTTTTGGATGGCAATTTCCACATAAAATAGAGACATATGGTATAGACATGATGTTATATGATGTCATATGATATAAACATATCATGTTTATATGCTTTTGTGTACTCATCCACCCATGCTGCAATATAAAATTTCAAACTACTGTTGTTGGGGATGAACTTCAAAACCCTGTATTTATGTTTATTTATTTTTTTAAATTATACTTTGATGTTTTATTTTTGTAAGACACACGAAATGAGATTTTTTTTTATGTGCCTTAGAAGTAGTATTTAGTCATTCTAAACCACAAATTCACCTAAGTTACATGTTCTGTGGTGTAAAAAGGACAATTGTTCATCTTAACTCTAACAAGAACACTATAAGTGAACAAAACATGCAGACTAGGTTATATGACAAAAACTTGCAGCCGACAGAACTACAGTTTATAAATATCAAACTAAGTCTAAATTAGATTTTTGTTCTCTTGGTCCTAGAATATGACTGTAGTAGGCGGGTCTTTAAAGTACGCTAGGTTACATGATAACACCCTCTGGTGGAACAAAAACCATTTGGTTGATATGTAACACCTGCATGATTAGAAAATAAGTATCAACATACATTTTATATTTAAGTGTTATTTTGTCCATGTTACCTCTCCTGAACCACTTATTATATTAAAAAAATATTTTCAAAATAACTCTAGATCCACTTAGCTGTGAAGTACATTAACCTTAGTAAAATTAAACTCTGAAACACAATGTGAACATCTGTTGTTTCTGCAAATTAATGTAGGCTATTTGTTTAAAACTGAATTAATGATACAGTCCAGCATCCTTATGTGTCCTTCATATGCGGAAATAGCCAGGCATGTATTAATTTCATAAAACTCCACACTGCATGAGTTGGATGAATTCAGAGCATAATTGCCAGTTTGCATTTATTCAACCATTATCAGCATCCCAAAATATAGAAATTAGCTTTTGCAGGTCTTGGAAATGTCCATTGTATATTGGATATGTTGAATATTCTTGAATAAAAGGCTGTGTCCTCAGCATACCAAGGACAGAAAATGAATGATCAAAAACATTACTTTAGGCTGTTTTCCCCACTAGGTACTTTAAATTCTGGGGGTATTCACTAGTCTGAATTGTTGCGTATAGGTGCGAATTTGCCAGGTAAAGACAGTCGTAATAAGCTTCTACTGTTGCAGTCGCGTCTTTAGAATGAGAATATTGTCGCAGTCGTGACTTTATTATGGGAATATTGTTGCAATCTTAACATTAAAAAATTGTCGCGACTTTACAATGGGGAAATTGTCACGGATTTACTATGGGGAATCCGAGGTTTGAGAATTCGACAGTCAAATTCGCACCTTAGTGAATAACCCCCTCTATTTGCAGTGTGTTAAAGCAGAGTTTGTAAATGTTGAGAACTACAACTCCCTGCATCTTTATTCAGAAAGTATAAAATATGTTGTTCACTTCAACTGAAGAACAGTGACTCAAGCCTTGATGTAGTGCAGATTTTTCTTTGTGTTTATTTAATCCTGAATTCTTCAATCCCCCTGAGATTGCTTTTTTGTTTTTCATTTTTATTATGCCCAATAATAATTCTGTGTTTAAAAAAAAATGCATGAACGCAAGGTTAGGCAGTAATGGAGTCTTTAAATAAATCCGCTTGAGCGCACAAAGTCATTCTATATGAAAATAATGATAGCCTTGCTGGAGACCATGATTGTTTATGAAGAAATAATGTTAGGTGTTGTTCTTTGCTGAAAGGATAACATATCCTTCCTTAAGGAATGTTGTCTTTGGATATTATGATGACTGGAAGCACATTTGGGGGTAGAATTCTTTTTCAGATGTTTGATAGTTTTTCATAGTTCACAAGTTTGTCCAAGTTCATAGAAAAAACAGCCACACCTCGAAGATTCCTGCATTGTACAATGAGATAAGGTGTGTCCTTGTATGTACTAGTGCTGGGAGTCAATAACAAAATAACATACCCCACTAAAAAAAGATGATCTATTAGTTTATATTTCATATTCACCACTAAATGGAGCAAAGCATGTCTTTCATTTTTCACTACATTTAATAAACAGAGACAAATTTGATAAGCTATAATAAATTGCAGTGAAGCACTAAAACAAAATAGGAGCGTCTGTAAAAATTGTCCATGTAAAAATGTGATAGTTACTAGGACATATTACTCTGCCTGGTTAGACTTTAATATCTAGTACAAAGTCCACTTCATCTCAGGGCAACTAAATAAGTATAATACTATGCTCCAACGAAATCTTTAAGAAGTGTTGAGAGCAGTAATTGAATACATTGTATGTATAAAAAGGCAAATGGGGGGGTTTCCAGGCCTGGAAAGTAGAGAAATGCCAGCTATTATTTAGAATTTAGTGCGGCTCTATTCTTTACCCACAGATCTGAATTTTAAATTGCTTCCGCACAAGTTACCTATGACAAACTAACAAGCAAGTTCTTACAGATTTCTAAAAGGTTTCAGAATGGACAGGATCATACTCGTCAAAACATCTGCCCTGGGGTAGTGAATGTTATTTTTCCACAAATGATTACTCCTCCCAGGTGCAACGTAGATGTATTCATCTCCCTTCAGGCTCATAAAAGAAGTATATTTACCTAACTGGTAAAACTAAAGACATTTCTGCCATTTCGTCTTTGTTGGTGTCTTTTATTTCTGTATTGGTAGAAACTAGAATAAATGCAATAACAGAACTATCTTCAAAGGATCCATCTTCAAATATCTAATGATATCTTAATGATGATAATTATATTATCAGTACATGGAGAAACAAGTTCAATTTCTCAGAATAAAAGATTCTCTAAAAAAGTGTAATTCGGGACTTATTAGTATAAAAAGGGATATTCTAAGACAGTTTAAGGGGCTTATTCATGAAAGGCCAAATCATACTTATAGGTGTGAATTCACATTTATTTGTCACTCCCCCATATTTGTGTATTCAGTAAATTCAGGAATATGGCAAATTTGAGACCACTTTGGTTGCTACAGTCGCAGACTTCTGAAGCACTTTGCTCCACTTTATGTGCACTTGCACAAGTAATTCTACTATTCGTCAAGCGTGGAAGTCTGTGGCAGTAGCAAATTCAACAAGTCATATTGTGCTGCATTCACCAGCTTTACTTCGCCAGATTAAAGTAGAGAATTAGGGGGCTGATGGCAGGGCTCCAATTGTCCAAATAACTACGCCACACTATGCAAAAGATGGCTACTAATTGAGAATCAGAGCATGGCAACCAGTAGCAATGAGAATTCACTTCACCTGTCAAATTCTCACTTGAATGAATAAAGCCCTAAGACTCTGCTCAGTAATCATGGCTGCTTCTAGCTCTTCACTCTGGATACACATGGAATGGTGTTGCTGACATAGTCAAGTAGGCCATCATTCCATGAAAACAATTGTCTCAGATTATCTCTTGATTGCCCAGTCTTTATTGATCAGTCTGATTAATCTGGTCTACTAATGGCCGGCATTAAAGTACATAAAGTTACACATCAGTATTGTAACCACAGCTGTGCTTCCCCTGTAACAAGATCAGTACCTGGGCCACACTTCCCCTGTGCCCCTTGGACCTCAAGAATATAAACATACTGGGGGGGGGGGGGCTTCAGTTGTAAATGTGCAGGGGAAGCTTTGGAAGTTGTGGAGGTGGCTTCTGGGGGCAGCAGTACAGTGGACTGTCCACGTTACAACCCTGTCGTTATGCTCCTGTGTGTAGTAATTGGCAGGGTGAATAATACTGCATCCAATGAGTGATCACTAGTTTAGACAAAATAATCTGTACTAAATAAAATTGCCTACAATGTGTGTAGCGAATGATTCAATCTAGATCAAGTACAGGCAAGTCATGTTGCTACATCCATATGAACTGGCATTAACTGTTTTTTAACATAACAGGAATTGCTCATCAGTGATTAACCCTTAATCTAAAAGAAAACAAAACAAAAAAATCTTATTTTTCTCTCCAGTAAAGGGCCATACTGAAATCTGAGAGAGTCATAACTTTTATCACTACTGTACAAAACATAACGTAATAAATAGCGTGGGTGAAATGTGAGAATCGAAACATTAAGGGGCATAAGTATGAAATGACCAGCAAATGTGAATTTAAACACACATTGGGACAATTCTAACATTCTGTAGCATTCTGTATGTTCTGCCTGTCCACTAAAGTACAAATTCACAACACAATGTGGTGAACAGTGATTTCTGTGCATAGTCAAGGGAACAGGAGTTGTAGTTTATTATATAGTCAATTATTATACAGTCGTATAGAAATGTTACCTCGGGGAGTGGGTAAAGTTCTTCCTTAAATTTGAAAAAAAAAACTGCTGTTCCCATGGTACATCCATTATAGTACCTGAAATAATTCAATATATCCAATGGAAGGGAAACAAGCAGGCCAGGTAGTGAGACACCGAATAAATGTATTGTGTAGTATCACAATAAATGTATTTGGTAGCTCACTACCTGGCCTGCTTGTTTCCCTTCCATTGGATATATTGGATTATTATATAGTCAATTATATAGTTGAATTTCTCCTAAAAAGGAGTATTGTTAGAAAGTGACACTATCTTTGCATAGGCAACATACTAGCAATGAACATGTGTTGATATATTAAAGCACAGTGTAACCATTTTGTTGTTTTGGTTGCCAGTATTGTTGCCAAATAGTCACCGTTGCTTTTTGCAGTAATTGCAGTGGCTTCACACTTCCTACTTTATGTTGCCCATTTTGTCACCAAATTTCTTAGGCCTAATGTCTCCAGAATAGTAGCAGGAACCCAGATTTAGCACTTGTATCTGGTGAAGTCAAATCTGTGAATTCACCCCAGTACATTGTGCACCGATTCGCATTTTGACACATGATAAATGCCCAACAGATAGAAAGAGCTGTGCAAATACATAAGAATAGCATAAGCTGTGAAACTGAGTGCAAACTGGCCAAATTGTTTCATAACCAAACATTGTTATCTTCTTCAAAGGTGAAGAACTGGAGAATTTGTTGCAAAGGCAACAAACATACAATTTGCACTTTGATAAATAACCCCTTTAAATGCTAAAAAAAGGAAATTTCATAATTATATTATTAGAATAATTAAATATTTTGGGAAAGTATTGCTTCCAAATGCCACTGACATCACTGGCAAACCAACTTCTTATTTCTGATGGTGATGGTTCTGAATGGGGCCAGCGATCAGATACAGGTACACAGTTACTGGGAGTTATAGCTATTTGTTGGAACTGAAAGCTTCAGCAGTCATTTACTCACATCATTTTTGCTGTTAAAGTATACAACATTGTGATATATATGGGTTCCTTAGTTATTGATAATTGTAATTTATATCTCTTTTAATACATAAGCCACTCCTCTTAAACCCACTTCCTTTGCAGGAGCTCAATTGTGTTTACTTCAGTCAGTGACTAGACTGACAGATTTGAGTGCCCTGAACAGCCAATAAGAATTTTGTAGGAGGTTCACTCTCAGAGAGCTGTTGGCCATATCCTGTAGCATGCATATTTTATAAGTTTTTTGGCAGTAAAGGTAAGAAAAGAGGAGTGGCTTATGTAAAGAAACCAATATAAATTAAAATTGTCTAAAAATAAAAAACCCATATATATTACAATGTTGTATATTTTAACAGCGAAAATAAAATGTGCAAATTATGGTTGTAGTGTTCAGTTTCCCTTGAAGTTTTTTTTTTTTTTTTATCATTTTCAATATCATTTTAATATAAGGTGGTATCACCTTTATAATTATTTTTTGTTTGTTTTTTATTGCACTTTTCCCATTTTATTCTTGCCAGAAATTTCTAATTGATTGAAAATCAAAAATAGAGAAAAACAAAAATGATAGAAGCAGCAAATATAAAATATAATAGTCTGACCTAAATTTAGAAATTCAGATTAGTAGCAGTCGGACTTCTATATTTTTTCTGCATCCTTAGGGAAGGAGGTAAAATGTCTGTTTGGAAGTTTCTAGACTATAAAATGGTGGCAATGGGTACATTTGCTCAACCAAGTTTGTGCAAGTTAATGCAAGAAGAAAGACATCATAAAGTGTTGCTTTGGCTACTTTTTGAGCACAAAGAAATGCAGTTTCTGGCTCAGACTTGCTTTCTAGTTAAACATGTTGTTACTTTTCAAGTAAAGACTCGACAAAGAATGAAATTTGGAATATTTTCAAAGATGTTATTACATGGTCACCTAATCTGGAAACTCGACAGCAAAACATGAAAACTCCTTCCTCTGCTGCTAAAATAATAGAGCAACAATAATTACAGATCAAAGCTCCCAAATAATGATTTACGTGAAATCTTTTATTTTCAGTCAGTTAGATAAGTATACCCCCACTGCCGCATACTGGCTATTAGATTAACAGAAACACACAATTGGTTGAAGGATACTGGGACACTGAAATGATGAGCGATATCGATGGAAAAGGAGCACCGTTGAAAGTAATGTAACGTGTATTGGTATTAATGCATTTATATTTATTGATTTTGATCTTTTTCGATATCAATAAATTTTATTCAGCATTACATAAACTGAGGGAAATCAAAAATGCGGCAAAAAGAAAGAACATCAATAATGCAGGGAAAAACATCAATACGGGTCAAATTGTGGGGAGAAGGATGAAATGAACTTAGTAAATATCCCCATAAGACACCTGCACAAGAAAATGTAAAGTAAAAATACTCTTTTGCAGACAAATAGTGAGGATCTGGTTTCTTACTGCTTAAAGAGGTATAACAACAGAGGGTTGTGACCAACCCAAAGGGGAACCCAGTAGGGGTAGTATAAACACAAACATCTTTTTTGAATAGGCAGGGCCGGTCTGAAGTATAGTCAGCCACCTAGGGCACTGCTGGAGGGAGGATGCTATCTTGGTGCTCATTCCTCCATCTTTTCCCTGTCCCTACCTACCTTTCCCATTGGCTGCTTGTGCCTGCTCTAGCACTTAGTTATAAAGCGTTAGTCTTTCCCTCCCCTCAGCGATGCTTTTAACTTCCTGTGATCAGCTCACAGAAAGTTAAATGCAGCGCTGGTGAGAGGATCGCTGTAGCACTAAGCGCTAGAGACACAGGCGGGCCATGGACAAGGTAGGTAGGGACAGGGAGAAAGAAGGTGGGGGTCGAACACCAAGATAGTGTCCCCCCTCCCACAGTTTGGCATTGTCGCCTAGGGTGCAATTAAACCTTATCCCAGCCCTGTGAATAGGCAGTGCAGAATCCTGTGTTTGGAATCTCTTGTAGTTGGGTGATGCCAGAGACTTTGGGAGTGCAACAAATAGGAAGAGAAAAAAGGGCAACGACCCCTAGTACGTTATAGTAAAACAAAATGAAATACACCACACTCATGAATATGTGGGAGACATAAAACAAGTTATTCCCATTTGAGATAGATTAAAAAAACAGTCTCTGCGGAGTCTCATCTCCTGATGAAGCTGATTTGGATCTCAGCGAAACGCGTACAGAAACTTTTGACAAGCATGATTTTTTAATCTACAGTATCTCAACTGCGAGTACCTTGTTTTGTTATTAAATTGACTTTATTTGAGATCCTGCACTATTAGTGTTCTGTCTGTGCTCTCCATTATATTTGCCAGTGTGAAGAGGTGATCCAGTGATCTTAAAGACGATCCATCTAAAAGATATTATGCATATATTATTATATATATTATTTTTTCAAAATACCCTATTAACCACTGCTATCTGTTGACAAGATTCTTTTACCTGCAATCAGTATCACTCTCTATAACTAATCCATTCAATTCCTACCCCCATCCACTCCTAATTAGAAAAGGCAATTAATTGCTACCTCCATTTTAAGCACATCATCCATGTAACAGGCAACACAATCAGCTGAATGTTGCTGTATAAAATAGCCCAGTTAAAGCACATCTTTAGCCAAAGCCTTGCACAAGGCTTTGCTTTTAGTGCTTCCCTCAAAGCTAAACCAGCTGGGACTTATATGAGCTATTTTAGAAAAAAAGCATGTGGCAGAACCATGATATTACCTTAATACCATAATCTTGCTGCCATGATATTACCTTAATACCATAATCTTGCTGCCATGACATTACCTTAATACCATAATCTTGCTGCCGTGATATTACCTTAATACCATAATCTTGCTGCCGTGATATTACCTTAATACCATAATCTTGCTGCCGTGACATTACCTTAATACCATAATCTTGCTGCCGTGACATTACCTTAATACCATAATCTTGCTGCCGTGACATTACCTTAATACCATAATCTTGCTGCCGTGACATTTCCTTAATACCATAATCTTGCTGCCGTGATATTACCTTAATACCATAATCTTGCTGCCGTGACATTTCCTTAATACCATAATCTTGCTGCCGTGACATTACCTTAATACCATAATCTTGCTGCCGTGACATTACCAATGTTTTACAGGATTTCAGAGTGCTTCATTCTTCCTTTTGTAGCATCCTTAGCCAGGATGGATCGTGGAGTCATCAGAATATGTAGGCATTACATAATTACACATAACTTGTTATAAATAGAAACCAGTGTTAGTTAAATACAGAAATTTTCCAGGACAAAAAAAGTAATGAAGGACACTTACTATATATAATATACTGTATATATACCACAGAACACTGCACTCCACCCAGCCAACAGTCCTTAGGTACCTTGGTGCATATAGAAATAATTAAATGTACATATAGAATGCTATAACACACAAGAATTTTTCATAAAGGTAAAAAAAAATTTATTACATGACCATATTCATTGACATTTCGGTCAACAGATGACGCTTTTATCAATATACATCAAAATATATATATATACATATATACCAACACCCCAGTGAACTAGATCAAAACTTGTTGTATTAGTTCCATTGTTCTATTAGTACCAATTTTATCAGTGTCTATATTGATGGGTAAAGGAACTGATGAACAAGGAGTTGACAGGAATTAAAAAGTTTTCAATGGAAGTTAGACATGCACACAATGAGTGGAGAATGCAAACAATAGCAGAACAATGTAATGCAGAATAGCAATAATTATATTTAACTCTACTTACAGTTAGCCCTGTCAAAATCTAATTCCAGAGATGTGAGAAGAGATACACAGCAACTGCATCTGAGAACTCTTACATAGGTGTTCCTATTTTGGCTGCATAGATCACTGTCTGATAGAGCTGGGATGGTCTCTTTCAGTAGGACCACTAACTCCTTCATTGTCTCCTTGGTTATCTACACACTTTCTGTGTCTTGTTTTACCTGATGTGTCCTATGCAGCAGTAGTTCTCAAACTATGAGACAGGCCTCAGTTGTGAGGTACTATATTCATTTAGGTCAGGTCCAACAGGGTACCGTATCTAGCTCTAAAGGTTTGGTTTTGAATAGTAACCCTGCTAAATAACATTTAATACTTTAGTGCAAGTGGTGTACTTAATTTTGTCCTTTTCTGTAATATTCTGTTGACCCATACATTACAAAGGACTCTTCTATTAACTGCTTATTAATTATTTTTAGGGCTAATGCTCTAAAGCTTTTTCTTGTTCAGGATTCTTAGTAGTTACTACAAGTTGTGTGACTGCCATTCAATTTTGGAACTATCCCCTGCTATTTAACTAGTGGTGTAACTTGATTATGATAATACCTGAAAACTCTCGTTTTAATAATGGGCTGTATAGTATCCATTAGACGAGGCCTAGAGTTGATTATGAGGAGAAATGAAGTCCCAGGTAAAAAAAAGGTTTAAGAACCGCTGCTATTCAGCACTTCCTTATGGGTGAAGAGAGAAAATGCCTTTAACCATCCAGCCTACAGCACACTCATTCAATATTCTGTCATGTCTCCTTCATCAGACAGCATTTATTTCAAATTCTTTGGAAAAATTCACTAAACAAAAGTAGTTCAAAATATGAAAAAGTGACATATTATATACATAACTGAACCATATAATATTTTTTAGGCACTATGCAGGCCACTCGAGCTCTGATGGTTTGTGGGATTCTTGCTGGATTCTTTGCCATGTGTATTGCTGCAGTGGGAATGAAATGTTTGACTTGTCTTCAAGATGATGAAGTGAAGAAGGCCAAAGTCGGAATAGTGGGTGGTGCACTCTTTATTCTTGCTGGTAAGTATAAAGTACTCAAATTTGTACTATGTCACTCCTGCAAACTTTTATACCATGTCACTCCTGCAAACTTTTATACTATGTCACTCCTGCAAACTTTTATACTGTGTCAATCCTGCCAACTTTTATACTGTGTCAATCCTGCCAACTTTTATACTGTGTCAATCCTGCAAACTTTTATACTGTGTCAATCCTGCCAACTTTTATACTGTGTCACTCCTGCAAACTTTTATACTGTGTCAATCCTGCCAACTTTTATACTGTGTCAATCCTGCAAACTTTTATACTGTGTCACTCCTGCAAACTTTTATACTGTGTCACTCCTGCAAACTTTTATACTGTGTCAATCTTGCAAACTTTTATACTGTGTCAATCCTGCAAACTTTTATACTGTGTCAATCCTGCAAACTTTTATACTGTGTCACTCCTGCAAACTTTTATACTGTGTCAATCCTGCCAACTTTTATACTGTGTCACTCCTGCAAACTTTTTCGTGATACCTATAGAAATGCTCATCTTTACGTACATGTTATTAATTTTTCTAAATATTAGTACTTACTGCTATGTTAACTAGCAGAATGCATATGCAAAATAGCCCTCACCAGAATCAAAATTGTGTAAAACTTTATAACCACAGGAGGTAGCAGTTTCCTTCTCTTTGTACCATTTTGACTTTGAAGGTATTAAAGACGTTCTCTGGGACTGATGCATGTTGAAATAAATTGTAATAATATACATATTATAGTCTATAAAGGACATTTATATCATATACAGCACTAGTAGGGAATGCAGTTTTCTATTGAAGCTTTTTTATTATGCCCTGTAAGGGCCATAATTCCTACCTTGCATACCATTAATCTATGCACTGGATCTGGGAAGATAGGCAGGCAGAAGGGTTGAATGCTAGAGAAGAGAATATAGAAAACCCTGCATTATATTCTCACAACCACCCTTCCGCTGTGCATCAGTTAATTTTTGTTTTTTGAGTTGACCCGTTTTAAGTAAAAAACATTTTTGGAATCTCCCACTAGCCTTCTCCAACTTTAGATGGAAGCCATGCGCATACTGTATCTGTAAATAACATGATACTGTATAGTATCCACAGGTCCATTATACAGTAAATCGTGCACAATGGCGTATACCCTATTATAGAATGTCCCACCTGAATATATGCAAAGCTTCATTCATGACCTGTATTTTTATGGCATTGTGCCCTGATAACTACATTATTTATTTCTTATATGGATTTAAATTTTGATTCCAAATTTAACTTTTTTTTTTTTTCTTTTTTGTAGGTCTTTGTGTCCTGATCGCAACAGCCTGGTATGGAAACAAAATTGCTAAAGATTTCTACAATGTTTTTGTACCTACTAATACCAAGTAAGTTCATTTTTCATTTGTTAGAAATTTAAAGGAAAACGAATGCATATCTAATGCGTATCCCTAAAAAGGGCAGTTTAAATAATGTTTTTCATTTTCTACTGACTGGTTGATGCCCTGCTGTATGCGTTGCATGTTGATTAACTATATAACTCTCAGTTGCTGCTACATCTGGTAAACCTTCTGGACTGCATGGCTAGTGCAGGCATGGGCAGAAGTCTATTGCAATCTCAGTATGCACAGTTGTGTGACAGTTGAGTCCAGCAAGCCTTGCCCACAGCTGACTGTGAAGTCTAAATCACTGAAAAAGAGGAGGGTCCAGATTTACAATCAATATGCACCACATTTACCAGGACACCAATTGAGAAATAAAACTACGGCAGATACTACCTAAACTAAAACTGTTCATATGTGTATGTATGTATTTATCCATTTATATAGCGCTGATATATTACACAGTGCTTTGCAGAGATTTAACATTCACTTCAGTCCCTGCCCCATGGAGCTTACAATCTAGTTTCCCTATTCAGTCACACACACATAGACAGACACAGATGTATATTTTTGGATTGTGGGAGGAAACCCACGCAGGTGCAGGGAACATACTCCATGCAGATGAAGTCCAGGGTGGAAATGAACCCAGAAACCATTCATGCAAGGGCTATGCGCTAGCACTCTTTTTTAACTACTCCAAACTGCCAGTAACAACAGTTTAGCCCTCTATTCATTGCAATCACTGGGTAAAAGAAAGTAAAAATTGCAAGTATATTGTGTATACAGGTATATATAATGATCAACCATAACGTTAAAACCACTGATAATTGAAGTAATTAACATTGATTGTCTTATTACAATGGCACCTGTCAAGGGGTGGGATAAATTAGACAGCAAGTGAATAGTCAGATGTTGAAGCTGATGTGTAGGAAGCAGGAAAGCAGGTAGGTTTAAGGATCTGGGCTAATTGTACAAAAGCAGAATTGTGACGGATAGACAACTGGGTCAGTGTGTATCTGAAATGACAAGTCTTGTGTCTGTGTATAGTATGTAGTGATTAGTGTATGCCAGAAGTCCAAGGAAGAGTAAAACCTAATTCAATGATGTGATAATATTCTTCTCAAGGCTCAACAATCGGCTCTCTTGTTCGCATTTAAATGTTTCTCTGCTTGCTAATGTCGGTAAACCTAGCAGCCAGGCAGTATTTATAAGTACAGACTGGATAAGAGATAAAACAGAGCCTACTCACAACGATAATTAATAAAAATGTGTTAGAAATTAGGTGATTGTTTAGTGCAGTATTCTCTGCAGCATATTCAAATTTATTTTTAAGAAGACCATACTCTTTACCACATAAATGTCCATAGAGAAAATGCAGTAACCACATTCACTGTCAGCTGTAACAAAGGTTATTTATCATTAAATGTATAATGTAATATTGGTATTGAGACACATTCTTCAAAACTACCCTAATTGATATATATATATATATTTTAAACTTACATTTATTTTCCCAATTTCTCTCTAAATTATGGGGGTTGTAGCTTTTTTCACACTCTGGGGGTCATTCACAAAGGTGCACATTAGACTGTCGAATTCTCAAACAGCGGATTCCCATAGCAAATCCGCGACGGCGACAATTTCCTCATTCTAAAGTCACGACCTCGACAATTTTTGGAGTTGCGAGTGTGACACTTTTGTATAGTAACAGTATTTCCATTATAAAGACGCGACTGCAACAGTAGCAGTCTATTGCGACTGTCTTTAGCTGGCGAATTCACACTTTTACACAACAATTCGGACTTTAGTGAATAACCCCCTCTACCTCTTCCTAATTACGTGAAGGCTTTGGAGTCCTCATTGTAACAGCTTGTGGCATCCTACAACAATATCTATCTACAAACAGATCTGGGCAGCTACAATCAGTAAGGGTATACCCCATATATGAGATTGTCATTAACAGATAATACATCATTTGGCGGTAGCTTGACACCACCTCAGAACATGGATATCTTTTCATCTGTACTGAGTTTGCCTGAGGGGACTTGTGTTCTTTTTTACATTTTATCTATTAGGGACTTTCCATGAACTATTCCCTACCTGTCTATGAAGCTGGTACTCTATCCGGTAGTTATGGGTCTCAGCACATACTGCAGAAGTACTGTTCTACAGAAACTACAGAGCTTGCCCCTGGCAACCATCTGTCTAGCGCTGACAATGAGAGAGCATGCACAAAATCAGCCAGGAACTTTTATATCACATAAAATTATATATCATATAAAATGATGTATCATATAAAATTGTGTTTGAAAAATAGAACATATTTTTACAGATGGATCTTTTTTAATTACAAATTAAATTTCATATTGGAAAACTGTTATTCTAAAAAAAAGGTAAATCAACACTGAGATAAAGCAGACTTGGACTCCCATTATTATTAATAGTTCTGTTTACAATGAAACTATATTTAGGAAAACATCCTCTATCCACCCTTTACATAACTGGGCATTGTTTACTTCTGGCCACATGGCCATTGACCCAGCACAATACAAAAGCATAACAGATTAATAGTCAATCATATGTTCTGCCTTTTTTTTTTTTGCTTTTAGTTTTGATGTGATTATTTTTATGTGATATTTTGTTTTGCTTTTTGCTTTTTAGATATGAGTTTGGCCCTGCTTTATTTATTGGATGGGCTGGTGCTGCTCTTGCAATCATTGGAGGTGCTCTACTTTGCTGCTCTTGTCCCAGAAAAGAAACTTCCTACCCACCAGCAAGAGGCTACAATAAAAGTGCACCACCTGCTGGAAAGGATTATGTGTAGCAAAAGGAACGGAGTCTAATAATTGCCAATGGGACATGAGATTTTTTTTTACCTTGACTTACTTACTTTTTGTTTAAGGCAACACACAACAATGTGTACTATCCACACTTTTATCAGTGACCAGCACTGTTATGTCATTTAGCGCCATGGATTACCAATGGCCGTTACCTGTTGAGACAGCTAGTTATTCTAATGTAGAAATGAAATAAGTTGTCTTTAAAAATACATAAGCCTTTATAGTTCGTGCCATGAATGTATAAACACCTTCCCCAACACTTTTTTGTGCATAAACAATGCTGCAATCATAAGCTCAACCTTCAAATCATGTACCCCATTAATGCCCAGCACATAAGAAGACATAATAACAACACAGTCAGCATTTCAAGCCATTATAGTGACAGTCAGTAAATATATCATTGTTTAAACTGCTTTATAGGTCAACATATAATTGGGATTAATTGCAGTCTATACTGTTCATTACCTGCCCTTAAAGAGAATAAGAAAAAGGTAATGACATACAGCGCTGACAAAACTCCCCATAAAACTTTTTATTGTGGTTAATAAAATGTTAGGCTGTCTGGCAGGTATTTAATATGGTTACCTGCACTAGACACAAGAACAATACCTTAACTGTAAAAACAGATATATAGAGAGAACCCTTATCTATGGAATCTTCTGTGACTTACAGTATGTTTTGTTGGCCAATCTATAAGGCTTATAAACTTGTGTTACTTGATCTACTATCACTGCCATGGACCATTCTGCAATACAGTTTATTCTGCTGACAATGTAAGCTTTTTTGCCTCTTATACAAAATGTGTGCTATTCCTACTTTACCAGCAGTAAGAAATATCTCCTGCAGTTTTCAAAGTCCAAGTGGAACACTAGCACAAAAATGGTTTAAGCCATAATAATTCAAATAAAATATCATATAATACCACAGTACTCATTTTTCTAATATAGAACAATAACATGGATACAATTTAAAGGGATGTATATTGTTCAATTCTGGATTTGTAACAGAATATGTAACAGTCTTGACTGCAGGAGAGTTGGTAAGGTCGAAACTTATTGCTAGCAATTTGCTAGGGGAGTTTACTTTGCTTAAAAATGTTAAAGATATTTGCAAGGTAAATGGGTGCTAAATTAAGAATTAACAGTACAACTATAGTCACAGCAGACATATATTATGCTTTACAATTAGCCACTGGAATCCTGCTAGTGTCCTAAGAGTTCACTGTGGCCATTCAAAGGCATTGTCCTTCTCAAAGTATTACTCTTTGTTACGATGACATATAGGATCCAGCCTTTGTTTTGTGGGTATTACAGGTCCTTAATCTTCAATGTGGAAGCTGGACAGTATTTTGTGAAAGGAAACATATTATGAATGATTATGGAAAATATACAATAGTAACATTAAATAGAGCTTAAATGCAAATAGTCCAGCTTTCCATCACATTGACAAACTATTTGTTTTCTTAACTCATGTGTTCATTAAATGGGAAATGACATTTACGAAATTTATTAAACTTGGAAAAGCCCGATTTCGCTTTTCCGAGTTTATCCCAAGAACATGTCGGCTGTTCGTGCGGTAAAAATTGCTCGATATGTTCGATTGATATTTACCGAGCGAAAATTTTCAATCGAACTTTGCCATGTGAAAAGTAGCCATACTTTCCATTAGTAGTATGGCTACCTTTTTATTGAAAAACTCAATAGAAAGTTTCTGTCTGTAAATACCAAATTAATATCGATATTAATATGAAAATATCGAGCAATTTTTACCGCACGAACAGTCGAGATGTTCTCGGGATAAACTTGGAAAAGCAAAATCTGAGTTTAATAAATATTAAACTGCGCTGCTCCCAATCTCCTGCTTTGTATTTATTTAGCTCTGAGATAGTCAACACACCTACATCTGTACTGAGCTACAGCAGCTAATATACCTGATTAGGAAGCCTGGGCATCTCTTCAATAACTGCATACAAAGCAGATTGCATTACTGAAGGCAAATATAAGCTAAGCAGTCAGTTAAGTCTGGAACTTGGTGAATGGGACAGTAACTGGGTCTGATTTACAGTGTAAAAAGGCATGCCTCTAGTCCAGTGTTTCCCAAATGCCGGGTCGCGACCCGGTACCGGGCCACCGAAATGAAATGCCGGGTCACGAGCGCCGCTCATGAATATTCATGAGCGGCGCCGTGCGCAAAGGTAAGGGACTTCGCGCATGCGCACGGCACCACTCATGAATATTCATGAGTGGCGCTCTTGTGGCCCGGTTATTTTTGTGCTTATCCTTTGTGCCGGGTCACGAAGGAGAAAGCACAAAAATAACCGGGCCACAAACAGAACAAGTTTGGGAAACACTGCTCTAGTCCAGTTACAGTGCAGATTTGCCATAGCCACATTAAAATGTCATTTTTCCTAAATATTCAGTTCTTCAAACCATTGCAATAAATCAGAAATCCAGAAGATAATGAAACATTCAATGACTGCTTTTAATATTCCAACATATTTTTAACTTGTGTGTTTTAAATTATTTTAAAGCTCACGTTTTGCCCTTTAAACATTTTGACATTGTTTGACTTAAATATCTGTATTATATTGGAAAGTATCTGCCTTTTGTTAAAAGATAAACCGTTAGAAAATGTTAGACTTTGTGTTCTTATTATGTGTTTTTTTAACATTCAAAATGTTAATTTCAATAGAAAATAATAACTAATCCTATTGTAAACCAGATCTGAATTCAAGCATTCACCGTAATGTGCATGCATGGTTTCAGCTATTGTATACAGTTATTCATTCTTTGTATTACAAAAAGCTTTATGTGATCATTTTGTATGAGGTAGTCTTTTTTGTTTTTCAATAAATACATTTTTTTTACAATAATCTTTGCTTCTCTTGTTTATGACATAAATATTATTTGCAGCATTAGATAGAATCTAGATGGGCTCCATTCATGAAAGTCCAAACAAATGTGTAACAGTCCAATCTTGCATTAATTCACCTCTTTTCCATATTAGGATATTCATCAAACTCTGCAATGTGTTTAATTCAGATGCTTGCGATGGTCGTGGACTTCACTTTGTGTGTGCATGCACAGGTAATTCACCAATTCATCCAGCGCTGGAGTCTGTTGCAGTAGTGAATTCAGTAAGGCATACTGTGTCGCATTTGCCAGTTCACCAGGGGGTAATTCAGCATAGCGCGAAGTTACCGCTGTATCCTTCGCATCACTTCGCAGAGGCTGTTATGCGCTCGCTGATGTCCTGCGCGCGCACATCAGTGAACGCTTTAAAGGTATTCCAGTCTCGGCGAGAGTCGCCTCGCAAGACTGGAATCCCTTTAAAGCGTTTGCTGATGTCCGTGCGCAGGACATCAGCGAGCGCATAACAGTCTGTGCGAAGTGATGCGAAGGATCCAGAGGTAACTTTGCACTATGCTGAATTACCCCCTAAATTGGAAAATTAAGGGGTTGACTGACTACGCCGCACTACCCAAGAAACCGTGGCTGATGCCGTTTGCTACCTCACTAAGGGAATCTGCCACTTAGCATATAAGGAGTAGGGAAATTGTGACTATCACATCATAGCTACCCAGAGTGATGCAAATACACTTTTACAGGTGAATACTAACTTTGACGAATAAGCCCCTAAGATTGATCTAGAAGTGTTAGACCTCATACACACCAACATTTTTAAACAATTTCAATTCCTGTCTGCACTCAGGTAATTACATTCAAATATCATTGAATTTTATGATATTTGGCCTCTTTCAGACTACGTTTTGTTTGTTAGACTTGTGTGTTTGACCCAAGAGTCCCAAGAAATGCATATCTGGAAAAAATAAAATTGCATTGAATGTGATTTTCATTCAGTTTGCAGTATGTGATTTCATAAGAAGTGATATCAAATCATATCCGAGGGGCCAAACTTGTGGCATTCTATAGATTTAAAGGGGCACTATAGTGTTGATATAACTGCACACATACATATAAAACTCCTTTATACTGAGCCAATTGCTGACACAAATAGTTAAAAAAAAGCAGTGATGTCATCCTCACAATATCCCATTAACTGTATTAAGTGAATAATACATCCCAAATGTCTCCCTGTCCTAGTACATGTTGTCACTTGGTCGTAGGGTTTAATTGCCCTTTTGAATGAATAGTTGTATTTTGCCACACTGGAGCCCTATTATAAACCCCCCCAATTCTCCACTCTGCTGTGGCGAAGTCAAATGGGTGAATTCGGAGCAGTACATCTTGCTAAATTTTCTCCCTCTCTTGAATAGCCAAATTATCTGTGCACACGCGCGCAAAATGATGCAGTCTGTAACCATCGGAAGCATCCAAATTGGTAGCAAATTCATTACATTGCAGAATCTGTTAAATAAGCAGAGTTGGAGAAGTTGCAAAAAGACACAAATTCGGGCCTTTATGTAACTGTTCATCCTTTAATAAATAGATACAATTCCTAATTGTTTGATTCCTATGACTTAGTTAAGTGGACAACAGGAGCCCTGCATTTCCCTGGTGGAATTTGCATCACTCTCGCATCCTGCTACTGTTCAACTGGCTACACAAGAAATTACATCCAATACTGTTCACTTCTTGGCAAAAGTAATATGCAACTCAGTGAATAAAGATTAGAGTAGCAAATTTGTGATTTTTGTGGCATAGCAACCCAAAGTGGTGCGTATTCAGTCTAAGAGTCGCATTCACACATTAATGAATAAGCACCTTTGGCACGACTACATACAAACTAATCAGAGGTTGGCTTCCATTCGTTTAGCTCCCTTATACCAGTGAACAGTGCCGGCTCTGCCATTAGGCAGAGTAGGCAAATGCTAGGGGCGCCGCCT
>WMED01004674.1:6438-20425 GCA_019650415.1 Pipa parva
CTGACTGAAAAGCTTAGAATTAGGTTTGAAATGGTCAGTATATATAGATATAAGATACGATACAAGATGGATTCTCAATACAGTACTTTCAATTAAAAAAATCATAGCAACGCTCAAATATACCAAAGTAGGCAAGTGTTTCTCGGGCCTTCCAGAAGCTTCTGCTTGTTTCTCCTCTGCGTGTGCTTCTGTATTTGCTGAATTTTTGAGGTGCATGCTGGTGTTTCTCATTGGTTGCATGTGTATATGCATATTGCAGTATATTATTATAATAGAATGCGCTTACAGTCACAAAATTGGTCCTGCACAGAGATCATGCTTGTCATCGTACTACTAATATTTTTGTTTTTACAGGGTGAAACATGGAACTGAGAGTGGGGAACAAGTATAGGCTGGGCAGGAAGATTGGCAGTGGTTCCTTCGGAGACATTTATTTGGGTAAGTCTGTTGTGACCTATTCTTCATGTGTCTGGTTACTGCATTGCCAGAAATGGATATTATTATAAGATTGTCATCATTAAAATTACCTTTTCCAATAGAGATCTGTATCAGATGGATCCCTTAAACATGAACACTGAAAAACTAAGTTCATGGGGCATTTTAGTTTTGAGTCTTTAGGCCCTATACATCTTTTGTACCAGGTTAGGGCTACTGAGACCCAATCAGAAGCACCAGTTGTCCCAAGTCACAGGGGTAAAACTGTCTTTTGGAGTTTGTACAGAAACATAGTTTTTAGTGCCTTGTTTTTCTTTTTCATAATACCTATATCTGTGGTTAAAATCAGTGTGACACTTGTCTTGGTAGGTTTTGTGTAAAATGCCATTTAATAATTGTTACTCGATTAGGCAGGCATCTTGCTTTTTAACTGTTTATGTAATCTGTTCAATGCAGATGTAATAGTCCCATTTTTAGTATAATATTTTATATTCCCAGTTGCTGTAATTTTGTGTCATTTTGCAACCTGTTAAAAAGGAATAATTTGTCTAAAAGGAAAAAGAACATTTGGATGTGCTGGTAAAATATTGAGGTCTTTATTAAAATACAGATTTTCTGCTGATTGCAAATGTTCAATTCTGGTAGCATGATAGTCTCATAACATACCTTCAGAATATCGGATTGCATTATGTACCTAATGTGACTTTACTGCAATATTTATGAGAGTGGAATTAATTGGTTTAATTGAAAGTGATGTCAAATTGCATTCAAATAAATTCATGAACATATGATTGTCAGTACAGTTCTTTTGCCACTCCTAGGAAGTGTATACCTATGTGAGTTTCAGACTGGCTAGTAGAAATGTGCCTAAGCTGTAACATGCTATAATGCGTGTTATTTTTCACAGAGCACAATATAACGCGATTGCATTATATCCATATTTTCTGTTTACATAACGTAGAGGATTTATAGTGCAGAATGAGAGGAATATAACCACGCCATGTGTTGCCTGGATGGTCTGGCTTTGCCTATTATTTACAGTTTTGCAATGCATTGTATGAAGAAGACGTGTATTTGTGGTGGGGGGTGTTTGATTAAAAAAGGATAATGAAATCTTAATTTGCATAAAACAATAATCATTGTTCATTCTGATAGAGGGCTGATTTTGTATCAGTGTATCTGGAGTCACATTAGTAGAAATTCAGGTGACTTAATGAATTCCCCTTTGCGCAAAAAAAAAAAAAAAAAGTCCATCCTTTCAGTATTTCTCTTATTAAATAAACATTACTCATTTTTGTTCTAGGAGTAACTTTAGTATCTGTATCTCTTTCTTGTTTGCATAAATTGGAGTTGCCAGATAAATGCATTTACTTTCTTATCACAAATTGCATGCAGAAGTAACTATACCTGCATGCGTCCAGCAGTGTCACTTTTTATATATCGTCAGAGAAAAATAATGATCAACATGAAATCATTGAACTTGTTTTCCCGAGGCCTTTTTGACACTATCATGTTTGTTACATTTTGTTAGTACTGCTTGTGCAATTACCTCACATTGTTATCTGACACTCCATTCACAAATTTACAATGAGAATTAGATTTACAACTGCCAACTGAGTGGTGGCATGCTGCAGTTTTGGTGCATTTCTACTAATAATTCCAGCACTCACTCCGTGAGTGTATAGCACTGGCTTTTATGAAAAAGCCCATGTGCTGAGTTTTTATTAAAACAAGTTGATCAGAACTAACTTGTATTACTACTTTGTTTTCTAACTTTCATGAAATCATATCTGATTGAAATTTCATTTACTGTAATTGTTCTGAAGTTGAATAATTTGTATGATGTGGTTTCACAATATTTTTTGTATTTTATTCATTTTTATATAGCGCTACTATGTTATGCAGCATTTTAGAGATTCATCATTCACTTTAGTCCCTGCCCCGTGAAGCTTACAATCTAGTTTTTCCTATTCAGTCAAACACACAGACAAACACAGATGTATGTTTTTGGATTATGGGAGGAAACCGGAGTGACCAGAGGAAACCCACACAAGTGCAGGGAGAAAATACAAATTCCATGCAGATGAAGTCCAGGGTGGCATTGAATCCAGGACCCAGTGCTGCAAGGCAGCAGTGCTAACCACTGAGCCACAGCACTGCCCAGTCAAAGAATGCATTTTATATGATGCTGTAAATCAATACATAAATGAAGGAAAGATGATAATGTGAAAAAGGTTTAAGAAATGCAAGGTTGGGTGGGATTAATCATATCATAAACAGTGTGTTCTCTACACATTACGTTTACATAGGGGAGAGGAACTTTGGGGTATGCAAGTTCTGCTGGGCCAGTAGTTCTTTGTTTATATGTCTTGTAATTTTTGATCTGCATTTTACCAGGAAAAGGATGCTATGTCTAAATCTGCGGAAGAAATTGCATTTAAAATTCCACTTAAATAATGTGTAGGCAAATCTTTCAGTCAATATGGATCACAAATGGAAAGCCTTGGCACCTCTTTCAGCTAAATTTTGGGATTCGATACATAAATACTGCCAGATGTTAGACGCTTATTTGGGCATTGTTGCACAAACTGCATAGAATCCAGACACGTCACTTCTTGATAACAATTACTTGCTGGTATTACTTGTTTGTTAACTGGCCTTTAAATGGCTCTGGTCATCTCCCTAGTTCTTCACCTCTAAAGTAGAAAGTTGAGAATTTTTGTAGAAATACAGTCTGTATAATGGGGCCAGTTGCACATATGTCATCCCAGCTCAGACATTAGCGGTTAGAGATGCTATTTCTGGGTGTTTTGGAGGGGGCTTCCATTTCTTGGTCTTTCAGAGTTCATGTGTCTGCAGACAGCATTCCCCCTCCCAAATATATTCTAGGGTACTGTGGGAGCACTGCCGGATTACTGTCTCTGCAGACGCAGGATTTTACTTATTGACTGCTGAATGGGGACAAGAAATGTAAGGATGTCTCAGACCTGATCTAATCTGGTGCTAAGCCCATCTATTTTGATATAGCCGAGTTTCAATGGTCAGGCTCTGAAGCAGACATTCCAGGACTTTATTACAACCCTAACAAAGTGCTTGTCCCAGTCAGCAGGTCTATCTAATGGTAAACTTAAACTGAACCCTGTTGGTGTTTTTTATGCAGGATAGATCTCTTCCTATTTTAGGACTGGGTATATGCCAGCACATCCTTGCTAATGATCTGGAGAGATGCAGCGTGTTCTGTTATATAATCAGTCTATTTTCATCTCTGTCTGTCTTTACAATTGTATGTATGTACTTATTCATTTGTATAGCGCTGATATTACGCAGCGCTTTAGAGATTCACTATTCACTTCAGTCCCTGCCCCATGGAGCTTATAATCTAGTTTCTCTATACAGTCACACACACAATTAGCAAAGAGGCACCGATGAGTACTTTTTTTGGTATCTGTATTGCACGTGTGTCATACCACATTTGACGAAACAGTAGAATGCAGTATTTGTAAAATTAAAGGAACAGTCCAGCCTTGAATAGTTATCTTTCGATCTTATTGCCCCTGTTGAATACAGGATTTTTTCAATATGAATGATTTAGTCCTTTTTGGCAGTTTTTAATTTATTGCCACTTTATTACAGAAGGTTACATTTTTTAATCTCACGCCAATGACTTGATCCACAGGCTTGAGAAATGTGGGATAAAAAAATTCCTAAAGAAGCAGGTGTGCCACAGCTCTGAGATTTCACATCTGCAGGATTTTGATTGGTTACTCACAATTCTTAATTCTTTCAGTCAAGTCCCTGTCTTAAAATTCCAAGCTGAGCTGCTGAACAGGAAGTAAGTAAAAAAGAGACAAAGCTTTAGTAAGAAATTTGCTATAAAATGAAAAGTATGGGAACTAGCAAATGTACTGCAAAAAGCATTTGTTTAATATTTATTTAGCTGTAGGCTACATAATTTCTTCTGTTCTTGATGGCCGCCACAATCTCCTCACTCCTGGTTCCTGTCCACTTTGCCAAATAGAGCAAAACTGCTACTGCGCTTCCTCTATTTGGCAAAAATTACAGGAACCGGAAGTGAAGAGGGTCGAGGTGGCTGTCAAGAACAGAAGAAAATATCAGCGTACAGAAAGCAAGGGTAGCGCTGAAGCTTAAAGGGGAGCTATAGTCGGATTACAACTTTGGATATGCAATACTATACCTTAGAAGCATTTATCCCCAGTAGTTGTTTCATGTGACACAGAATAATTGAGTAGGCAGCACTGATAAACTTCTGCACCAGGAAATGTGTGTGTGTGTGTGTGATGTTTACTGGGGAGTTTTCCTTGAAAAGGTACCCTCCCTGGACATTTTTTGCCCTACTTACTACTTCGCACATGAGCCCAACTCAGCTTTCCCTCTGTAATCTCCTGCGTTCCAAGTTAATTTATGCAGCTAAAAGGTCAGTACACTGCTTAACCAATAGCAGTCAGGCAGCTTTTTCTTCTTGAACAGAAAGAAAAGGAAAAGGAAAATGTCAGCTCTCAGGATAACTAATTAAGGGAAGCAAACAAAGTATTATTTCTCCCCCAAACATTTTTTTTTAACTATTTTGTCAGTAATTGGCATAGTATAAATGAGTTTTATATGTATATGTGCAGTTATATCAGCACTATAGTGCCCCTTTAACCCACCAATCAGTAAGCATCTTCCCCTTCCCCCTCGCAAATCACCACTTGACTAAATGAGCCTATACTTCTCCTTTAATCTCTCCCGCTGAGATGGGTGTTTACCAGGCTATAGTTACAGTGTACAGCACATGCACAGTGTAACACTAATGATAATGACTACATTAAGCAGCTGCTTTGTGGGAAAGTCATAATGGTGGTATCTCATTACATTTCCTTCTACATAGATTTGCCATCCTGGGCATTAAATCATATGGGACATTTTCTATTATTGTCCTTCCCTTGTTGGGTTCAGGTTAACAGTAAAATAACTAGAGGACCCGGTACACTGTTTGCTGCAGGTATAAACAGGGGATTATGTCCATACCATATATGTTATCCAGTAATTTGTGAATGGTAGTATAATGCGAATAACAGTAGTTGATGTGCATGGTCTGTTAGTGAGAGAGAAAAAGGAAATCCCTTTTATTCCCCTGTGTTTTATAGTAATGGTCGCATTAGCCACAGCCTAGCCCTGAGTATTTTTGCATTAGGAAAACAGGATGTTCTTTGCTGGGAGAGGACAGCTGCAGTGTAAGGGACCCCTTCTGCCCAGCCCCCTCAGCTGGGGAACGGTTGCTGCTTATGGTGTGCGCAAGGGCTATAGCAAGTGAACTAAAAGAGGAAGGGAAGAGGGGCATGCCGAACTGACAGTGTTGTGGTTGGCTCTATGTCTGTCTATTGGTAGATGCGCTTTGGAGGCAGGTTACTGGGTAAGGAAGGGAATAAAGAGATGTGTTGACAGCTTAGTTTGATGCTTCTCTTTCCTATTGTGACTGTTCCTCATCTCATTGAGCCTGGAGTGCTAAGGGCTTATCTTTCATTAGACTATGTGATGTCACCAGCAGCTTTGCCATAGATTGGGATTTTCTCAAGCTTTCCCTGTAACTTGTGTTGTCTGCATTGTACACGAATGAGGCATGATTAAGTAAATTACCAGTTTGTATGAATGAAAACACTTCCTTAATTATCAGAATATGTATTATATTGTTTGTGGCGATATAATGGCATGATTAGCAGTTAAAAAGTATCCGTTTTTCCAGCTTACCTAAAAAAAAAAAAAAAAAAAAAAAAATATAGCGAGATATATATCTCATAGGACAATGGTCGGTAAACCACTACGCTCCCTCCTCCAGCCGCGACAGCTATTTTGTGAGCCGCTAGAGGAGGGAGGAATGTACTCTCCCGACCACATGACCTGCTGACGGCCAATCAGAAGAGCAGTTGGCGGTCATTGGCGGGGCTTCGGAGGCGCACTCCGAGCCACAGCAAGGCGGCTAAAGAGCCGTACTTTGCCGACCACTGTCCTAGGATACTATTTCATGGATCTCCTAATAGTGCTCCAGAAGATTCCCCTATTTATAAAAGAGACATGTGTTTGCTTATACATACAAAAAGATGGAAAAGTAGCCCTTCTAGCATTATGTATAATGCAGCTTCAGCTGGATGATTGGCCAAAGACAAATTGCATGAGTAGATCATTCTGTAGTGTGCAGTCTTTTAATGCGGTTGCATGCCATTTTTTCAACTGTGTGGAAATTCATGCTAATACATAAATCTTACATACAGTTAAAAGGAATAGTCATCACTGCTGGAGCACTTGCCTGTTTTCATTGCACTTTTATTAGCGTTAAAAGGTGCCAAATAAAACGCAAAGGGGACAAGTACCACTGTGCATTGTACAGTACAAAACGGCTCTTTTGACAGTAAAGTTTGCTTGACCCCTGGTCTACTATAATGTGGATGAATAGCACTGCAATGGTCTACTGCAGTGATTTTCAACCGGGGTTCCGCAAGGACAACCCAGGGGTTCCGCGACACACTGATTGATCAGCATCATTACCCAGCTCATCAGAGAGATTGCATCGATCTCTCTCTGATCGGGTAATGATGCCGATTGCTAAAGATTCGGTTTCTGTCCCTGCTAACAGTGATCTGACAGCGATCACTGTTAGCAGGGACAGAGACTGCATCATTAGCAGTCGGCATCAGGGGCATGGCCTAGACTCCAGTGAAGATAGCGGCATAGAAATTCGCTCTCCTGCACCCCTAATGCCAAAAAGGGGATGTTTGAGGTACTTCCTGAGAAACTTCGAGTGCCTGACAGATCGTGAGTACCACATTAAGCATCGGGGCATTTTCAAGGTAGAGCCGGAACACACTGAGGTAGCGCTGAAGGGAGAGAGAGTAGAGGGGAGAAGCAGGGAGCGCCACCCGATCCCCCTACCTCACTCATCAAACTAAAACACAGGCCGGGGCCTACCAGAGAACACAACTCACACCCTCGGCTGACGGCACCACGAGGAGCAGGCCAACCTATTGGGGAGACATATGATATACCCCCTGAAGTGACGCTAAACTGCAAATACCAGCGCAACAAATGTGCCCCCCCCCCAAAATATAAGGTCCCTCTATAAGCACTCCATGCCAGTGCCATAATTGAGCTACTACTGCAAAACAACAGATCTGCTGAGGGGAGTGGAAAGGGAGAGACAAGAAGGCAAAGGGGGGAAGAAAAAAAAAAAAAGAAACTCCCTGGGACAAGCTGGAAACAGAAGCTATCAAATGCAATACTCCCATATGCCCTCCAAGTTCCAAGCACATAAAACATTATGCTCCTCCACATAAAGAATCTTTTTTTTTTTTTGTTGTTCTCCATATCCACTAAAAGAAACATCTCGCACAAAAGACAAACTTACAGTTCAGAAGGAAAATTTCGTTTAGAACCTCAAGCCAACCACGCACAACATTGGCTAATACCCGACAAAAACATTAGCAATCTGCATTATTACCCGGCTCATCACAGAGAGATTGCAAGGATGCAATCTCTCTCTGAGTCGGGTAATGATGCTGATTGCAAATGATGCGGCCTCAGTCATTGCTAACAGTGATCTGACAGTGATCACTGTTAACAGGGACCGAGACCACATCATTAGCAATCGGCATCATTACCGGACACATCAGAGAGAGATCTCAGCCTTGGATCCTCCCTCTGTGACCTGTCTGGTATGTAGATGTCAGTGACGACATGCGCGTTATGCGATTATACCATTTCCAGGTTTCTAGGGGTTCCGCCAAAAATTTTATGACCTCAAAGGGTTCTCCTGAAGAAGAAAGGTTGAAAAACACTGGTCTACTGAATGATTGTTGCAAAATAGTAGTGTGTGGCATCTAATTCCAACAGCTGCAGTCAGATCATATCATGTGACTGCAATAGGAAAGCATTGGCTAACAGTAACGGCAGGAAAGTTTCATTCCTGTTTTTAATTATTTTCATCTTTTCTCCCCCTTGTGGTTGCAGCCATTTTTTCTCTTACATAAATATACCCCCACCTATTCCTATTGTTTCCTATAAAACTTAATGCATGTTTATAAAGTGCCCAGAGAGAGAGAGAACAAAACCCAATCCAAATAGTCCATTTTCTTTTTCTGATATCACTGCATTGTACCTTGTCTCAGCTATGTCAATACAGTAACATGTATGTAAATAAGGCCTTTACTGTTTTGGAAATATCTAGTGAAGCACTGCAAACAGGATACTGTGGGATGCTGGGAGTTGTTTGGTCATTTAAAAAGCTGTGCTTTAGTAACAAATGACTAGCAAAGTCTTGAACATTCTATTATGATTACTTCTCCAGAGATTGTTTTCTTTTTTGTGTTTTTTTTTTTTTTTTTTTTTTCTTTGCCAAATGAATATTTTTGTTAGAATTGCTCAGGTATAGGAAGGTCATTTAGTTTAATCTTACAGTACACACAGCTCTGTGTAACAGCAGGTTTTGCTGCTAGTACTTATACTGTCACTTTCAGTTTGTCCCAGCGACTTGTGTAAGGCCATCTGTGGGAAAAAAAAATGAACAGAAGGCAGGGCACAGGCCATATATTGATTTGGTCACACACGTTAATCTAATGGGATTTCAAGAAATTGTACAGGAAAAATGTATTTCAATAATTGGAAACATTTTTTTGTATTGTTTGTAGTAAACTATAATAAATGTTATATATATATATATATATATATATATATATATATATATATATATATATATATATATATATATATATATATATATATATATTGTATGATGGTTCAGATTATAAATAGCAGCTCTCCTTGATTCTTTCTGTAGGCCACAGCTTTTTCTAGTTCTCATCCAGACAGAATTCTATTTGAATTTTCCTTAATGACAAATAATTCTGATTGGCAGTGGTGGTGCCTTTGATGATGGTGTGTGCAGTATGATAAGCAGCGCAGATTCCTTAAGAATCACCCCTGAACCTAATAAACATTTAGTTCTCCTTTAAATATTGTATGATGGTCATTTCCAGCTGCTTAGTGCCAGCATAATGTGGGAGAAATAATTGGGTTATTTCCATTGTACCTGAATGTTTAATCCATTGGTCTCCAGCTGCTGTTGACGGTAATTCCCATCATCCTCCAACAAACTGGAACGGGAATGCTGTGAGGCTTATTTCAACTGTATTGTCCCTCCCTACTATGTGATTCTGTGTCTTATGCTGAATTTGATGGATTTCTTTAAACAATGAACGGATCCTTTGCCTGGTCATTGGGAATTTTTCGGAAGCCTAAAAGGAGTAATATATAGAAAGCAGACAAAGGGGCTTTACAGTGTGGTGCAGAATGTTCTTATTCCACAAAAATGCCAGTCGTTAGGATGTACAAACAGTGTATCTGCCCACAATAGGCATGTTCCACTTACTGTATACACAATGTTAGCTCATTGTATAATGCCCTGTTTACAGAGAGCAGCGTTTGCATTGAAGTGAATGGCCATGATCCTCCGACAGATTAGGTAGAACACACTTTATTTTGCAGTGGTATTTCCCATGCTTAACAGAAAAGGGGGAGGACCGATTGCTTGTTGTCCTTATTTTTATGGTTCTCTGTTGTGCGCATCCTTCTTTTGTGCTATCACTCCCCTGCTGGAGAAATGATGCAGTCTAGTGTTATGCTGTTTGTATCTAGGTATGTCTGGGACTTGCTAACTTTGTTTGATCTTTGCAGGTTGTAATCTAGACAGTAAACCAATATATTGTATGTCTGTGACAATGTGGGGAACATAAATAGGTTGTTTGGAGAATCTCTTTCTGTATTCTGTCTGGTTTCTGTAATTAGATCTCTGACCCATCATTAGCAACACAATAGGCATTAGCCATTGATTTGTGATAAGATGGAGCTGAACTGACTTTTCAGCTGAAGTAAAATAAAGTTTTGCTTTGCCATTTTCTTTGTAGTGTACAGTATTGGATGCTGTTTGCATATGTTACCTGCTCTGCTGTGCTTCTTAACTTCTCTGCGTAAGCCATCCTTCACTTAAAATGAGGCTGATCACTCCTGATCAGATGTACTATTGTATGTTTACAAATTGACAATTCAGCCTTATACAGGAGTGTCCTGCCCCAGGCAAAGGCAGCTGAAATGGATATGCACATTGCAATCTTTTGACACATAACAATATCGTTCCCTCCTACAGAAGTCATAATTATTTTGCACAGACCAGATAGGCAGAGGCGTACAAATGTAACAAAGTATCTAAATTCCAAACCACTGAAATGTAGAGAATGATGTATCTCTCTTTATTTTCTAAGGCTATCGCTAGTCGCCTAGAAGTTCTATGACCTCATAAAAGCTGAAGGCTTTGTTCTTTTATGCAGGGCATGGAACTATAAGGTGACATTTAAGGAGCTGTGGTGTAAAATTCCTTCTTGCACGTTGACTTTATTAAATTATGGGATGGGTTTGACCTTAAAATCACATTCAGATAAGTGCATGAAATTAGAAAAATCGTGCAGTGGTTCTTTTTTCTTTTTTTAAGGAGTACCAACATGCTTGTTAGTTCTGGCATATTTCTTAAGTGGGTAGGAGGAAACCTTGCAGATGTCTTCTGCTCCTCAAAAGTGCTGAGCTTCTCTTTACTTCATGTTCCTGTGTGTTTCAGCAAATTGAGCAAGCGCAGAAGCAGTTTCCTGAGGTAAAACTGCTACTGTGCTTGCCCTACTAGCTGAAACACATGAATAAGAAGTGAAGAGCAGAAGAGATTGGCAAAGTTTACAGAGCAGGAGGCAGCACTGGAGCATAAAACACCTACTGGTAAGAACACACACCCACCTTAAGAATCACCCTTGGATCTAACAAACATTTAGTTCTCCTTTAAATAATGTATGATGGTAATTTCCTGCTGTTCAGTACCAGTTGTATTGAATACCTTTGTTTTCCAATAATGTAAAGTTTAAAATGTCTTGGATGTGGGGTTTGCCTAAAAGACACCCTCATGAATACTAAGTTATACAATACAGTAAGTTTTCTTGAGAGGCTGCCCACATATATATATCCAGGCCTGGAATGAGGTGGTATAGATGAACCAGTGAGGTGTCTCTGATAAAGCAATATTCAGGCATTGCAAATGTTATTACATAACTAGTTACCATTTGTGTAACTATCTCCCAGTTGGGTAAAAGACCACCTGTAGAGAGAGATTGCTGCAGAATTTTATTTTGACACATGCACATGTATTTTTAGTGACCTGTGGCATTCTGGGATGGAATATACTTTACTTTGTAAGTTGGCTTAATGGTTCATTTGTCCATTCTGTTTCCACAGGTGCAAACATTGCCACTGGTGAGGAGGTTGCTATTAAACTGGAATGTGTCAAGACAAAACACCCACAGTTGCACATCGAAAGCAAATTCTACAAAATGATGCAGGGCGGAGGTAAGAGCCTGCCAAGAGGGGGCAGAAAATCATGGTCACATTGCATACATTAGCATTGAGGAAGGATATGTTGGTTATAAGGGAGGCACGTGGTTTAAATTAATAACTGCTAATTAAAATGATTAGAAAGATGAATACTGTCTTATTATATTTCTTTATTTAGATTAAAAGTTCATTGTGTGTGTATATATAATATTATTAATATATTATAGTACTTGTTTTTCTAATGAATTCAAATGGACTAATGTGGCTTAAACAATTTTTGTTTTAATTAAAGTGGGAAATGTATGAGAGTTGATAATTTAATTTTATTTTTTTTGTGGTTTGACTTGATGGTGATTTTATTTGTTTTTTTCCCCCCCATTCAGTAATCAAAATCAAATTGACTTACCTAACAGCTGCCAGATTCCCTAGTTTTACACGGAGATGGAGAACCTGAACAGAGGACCACTCCCATGGTCCTCTGACCCAGTGCTGATGTATAAGCTGCATTGATGTGCATAGACTACTGTTCTGTAGACACTGAGGGGTGTACGCAAGTACCTGCAGTGGCAGTGCTGTGTTCTTTTATTCAGTATTAAAAGAACAATCTCAGCCAGCTGCAGGAAAAGCCCCCTTCCTGTCTCAAACAGCTCATCTATAGGTAGTCATGTCAGCCATCTTGTGACTTTAGCTACCCTTTGAGAGAAAATCTGCCTTATTTTTCAGAAGGGATTGCTTTTACTTTTTAAATCAGTGTTCTTTAAAACAGGTGGTACATAATGTAGACGGAGGGTTTTTGTTACATGTATATCTTTTTTCTTAATGATTTTTGGAAGACTCCATGATTTCTTGCTCCTAAGTGCAATCAATGAACAAGACACATTCCTTTAGGTAGGTAAATATATATATCAGTGGCAGATGCTGGTCTTTCAAGGAGGGGAAGCTCAATTGCGACCTACATCATAAAATGTGTCAGTTTATTTATATGTAAATTTTACCCTCCGTTCCTTTTTAAGAAAATGATCCGTGACCCTGTTGTACCAACAAGGAGTCTTTTCCAGGGACTTGACTACACTACATCAAAAGATCGCTGATTTGCTCATTTCACTGTCAATCAAAAAGGGATTCAGCCGCAGACAGATCATCCAATCATCATGCATAAGCTGAGCGTCTGGGCCAGCCCACTGCCCCAGAGACGCTGAGCGTCCAATGGGTGGGACAAAGCACGGCAGTTATCCAATGACTTATCTCATTTCGCTGCACTTTTTGCTTCACTATTGAACTCTGTGGACGCTCAGCGTCTACACTGTTTAAAGCACGGTGAAGCTGCGGGAATGAGTGAAAGGAAAGCCGCGTCCTTACCAGTGATAAGTTGATTCTGAACAAAAGTTAAGTGCATTGTAGCACATATTTAGTCAATGACATGTACACCCAACAGTATATATTTGATCACTTATTTTTTGACATTTTTGACAGTCGCCACTGATATATATTCAATATTATATATATATATATATATATATATATATATATATATATATACACATATACATATACACACACACTGTATTTGCTGGCGTAAAAGGCTACTTTTTAACCCCTGAAAATCATCTGAAAAGTTGGAGGTCGTCTTATATGCCGGGTATCACTTTTCTCTCCTTACCTAGCTCCTCTGTTGCCCGGCTGTCTGTATGAGCGCTACATCATTCCTTCCCCAGCATTGATGTAACTTCCTGTGAGCGACAGGAAGTGTAATCATTGCTGGGGAGAGGAAACGCTATAGCGCTCAGCACAGACAGCTGGGCAACAGAGGAGCTAGGTAAGGAGAGAGAAAAGGAGGGGTGTAAGCACTAAGATAGCGCCCCCCTCCTTTAGAGGGTAGGGCTTGTAGGGGCAGCACAGTGTGTTGGTGCTCTGAAAATCTTGGAGACAGGGAGGGCTGGGCAGGCAGGGAGAGCTGACCAATCCAAGCAGGATTTGCATTTGAAGAGGGGTAGTCTTATAAGGAGAGTATATCCCAAACTCTATATTTTAACTGGAAAAGTTGGGGGTCGTCTTATATGCCCAGTTGTCTTATATGCCAGTGGGGAAAAAAAGTATTTAGTCAGTCACCAATAGTGCAAGTTCCACCACTTAAAAA
>WMED01004675.1:0-12391 GCA_019650415.1 Pipa parva
TGCATGTTCCTGCCTGCTCCTGCATGTTCCTGCCTGCTCCTGCACTGACCTAGCCTGCCTTCTCCTGCATTGTGCTTTATTTTGTGTAGCAGTTACTGAGTTACAGCTGTAGGGGTGATTGCATGGATCTGCTTGTTCATTTACTGTGTATGGGAAGGGGTTAATCACAAAGGTTGGATAAAAGGCAGCGATGTGCAACTTGACTGGGAAACAAGTGTAAAATGAAGTTTAGGAAGAGATGTTTCCCCCATGTCACTATGACGTTGTCCTGCTGCAGGTCATCACAATCACACAGTCCATTTAAATAAAAGGAGCAGCGTGTAATACTGGGAGCCTACAGCTCCTCACTATGTATTAAGCTTGGGTGGGGGGAGAGACAGGGAAATTGTCTGTATTTTACATTAGTACCAGTCACACTGCAGAAAACTTCCCAGACTTTACAGGAGTGATACTCTCTGCCCGCAGACCTCGGGGCACTTAGAAAGGTATCTTTGGCTCTGGGCGCAGTCGGTTCCGGAGGAGCGGAGAGGATGCGATAACAATGCGCAGAGATTGCGATCCGCATGCGATAAAGAAGACAGTCTGGCTCGCTGGCGATGCTGCGGAACTATAAGGCTTTACAAAGCTGTCAGCGGTGCACTGCAGTGCTACTGTGCTGGGGGTTGCCCCATCAATGCCTTTATCAACAGCAGCAGATTCTTATGTGTTCTGAACCTCTTTAACCTCAAGTCTTAAACATACTAAATTCCAATGTTAACCCCTTTTAACGCTACAGAACCGTGTCTCCAGTCTCCAGAGCTGGGGGGGTGATATGGAACCTCCTCCCTCCAGTGATTATTGATTGGCTAATTAGATATATAGAGCAGGGATCCTCAGGGACTCACATCTTCATTCCTTAGACTCCATGCCAGTAATGATGAGTAAAGTAAAATCCATCCCCCCCCCAAACCCAGAGCATTGGATGGCAATAATTTATATCCCCAACCCTTTATCCCCTGGTGGTGGTGGGGGGGGGGGGGGAGAGTTAAAATTGCAGTTTTAAATCCATGCCTAGAAGCCCATCGTTTGTGTTTCAATAGTGCCTAGTATTTGTCCCATTAAAGGCAGTTAGTGGTGTGGAACATACTGTGTGATAATAAAATTATTATTATGATCCTTAAAGAAACAGTAAGATTTATACACATCTAGTGTGTCTAAGGAGGTCTTTCTGAGCACTGGTCCCTGCATAACAGAAGGTCTCCTGCCAGGAAAAAGCGTGCAGACACATTTATTGTAGTGTTGTTGTTGCTGGATACACTATATTGGTCTGATTATCACGAAAAAGGAGATATGATGGTCTCTTTCTCCTTCAGAACATGTAATGTGACAACTGTGTGTCACAGCTATGTAATACATTTACTGCTGATAAAATTGTCTTAATGCTGTAGAGAATAGCATGATGGTTATCTGGCTTATAATCAAAGATGATTGAAGAGGTTAAAATGCAGTATTAATATTAATAACATTTTTCCTCTACAACATGAACAATGCTTAAAAAAGTCTTCTTCCGGACTGAGATGGTCTAAGTGTGAAACTGTGTGAACTGTAACTGATTTGTATTTGAATAAAGTTCATTCAAGAGCTACTAACATAATGATAACGGATGTACTGCATTTGTGCTATTAAGTATAAGGTTTTAAGGGCCTGTTGGCCATTGACTACACACAGGAAGAAAAAGAATTGGTACTTTAGTAGTTTCTAGCTACTTGTCTGGTCTCACATTCAAATCCTATGCAGAGAAGGGTGGACCTGCAAATTGTGAATATGAATAAAATATTTGTGTATTTGAGCATGAGGAGGGTGGGCTTCCCTTGCTGCCCAGGTGACTTTTTTCAGAAAAAAAAAAACTCCCACTGTGTTTCATTCATTTATATTTTGTACATTTAAGAAGAAATTAGTTCTTGTTATTTTTAATAGGAGCTAGAGAAGTAGTGGAGTCAGCAAACTCCATTAGAAAAAAAAGAGCATATAGCTCAGACCATGGCTTAACAATATCCTTGCCAGCATGCATTCTAGTCCTCCCAGAAGCACCCATACACTGCCATGGCCAAGTGTGACTGAGATATATACAGTATCTTTTTCTATGTTTAACTGATGAACATAACATGATAAGAAGTTCAGTATTGTGTTGCAGTGTGTGCATAACCCTATTTCTTTGCTTGTAGGTGGACTTTTCATGAGAAATACCATTCAAGAGCACAGTGCTTTTTTATTTGCTGTGCAGCTGCATAACACCAACCAAAACAACACTGAGAGACCCTTCCAGCTGTTCCATCACGTAGACCACTTAGATTCATCCAACAGCTTTTCTGTGACTAATGCATGTAAGTACTGTTGGCCCATATCTTAATTATGCAGCAACCTACTGAATGCCATAACACTGAGGAGTGAAATGTACTTTCGTTGTTTCTGTCTGTAGATATTTGTTTAAATGGTGAAACTAACATTTAGGCCAAAGCTACATTAGTTTTTGAGATATATATATATATATATATATATATATATTATCATACAGGAGCTGACTGCTTCCTATTACCACCTTGCAGCATTAATGTCAGGGTTTTAGGGCTGCAAGTATTGATATGTAGTATGCACTTAAATATTCATGGGTGCTTTTAATTTGTAAGGGTAGTATAAAATGATTGTGTACATTTCTTTGAAACAACACACAGGTAAAAAGACAAAAAAAAAACAAAAAAAAAAACTCCACTGTGATTGTGGCTCTATTCTATTTAATTTGATATAAATCATAAACTGCTGAACTTGCTGTCCTCATGTAATTATAAACTACAACCCCCATCATTCCCAGTTAGACAGCTGTACATTACAACTGAAACAGAGATCATACAAAAAAGGAGATTGTACCTTATTGACAATGTTAAATTGGGCCTTTTACACCCTATTTTCACATAATTAAATGCATCCACGCAAATGCTTGTCTAGCACAGTAGTTCTGTAAATAGAACACTAAAGTTCACTGCCTATGCAGCAGTACTAATCGTTCATATATTTAACCTCTTATTCTAGAGCAGGTGCAAGAGCAGAGCCTAGCTGGGTTGTGTGCCCTATTTGCCCATACAGTATACAGACATTATCTATTCTATATGTCCATATGTTTGCACTGATTGGCCAACAAACCACTCTCCATTATATCACTGCTAATATTTTCCTCAGTGCAAATAATTAGTGCTAATGTGATTCAAAATGGAGGTGTGTTGGGCAGAAAGAGAATACTATAGAAAAGAACATGGTTATATGAAATTGTGATGCCCTGACATGATTCTACTGAAACTAAATTATGTTTATTTGAAATCCCAGTTTTGGAAATCATGTCACATTAGGAAACTGTTTTACATGGTATCGCATTTCCCTTGCTCTACATTGAAACATTGTTTTGGATATAAGCATATTGGGAATAAATGGTGTTGTTTGGCGTCGATAAAGTAAATAATTTATAACAAAAATACTGCTACGGGGAGTAAATTCTGCAAATGGTTTAATTTTAATTAAATGGTTTACGCTGGCATTAAAAAAATAGCCCTGCCCTCTCCCTGTCAATGCATGAGCCACCTCTGTGCTGTTCCTTTAGGTGCAACAGATAAATGCATTTGGCTTGGCTGGTTGTGTACAGTGGAAAGACATAGTAGGCATTATGGGTGGAGTGTGACCACTGACATCAGCACAGAAACCTAGTCTCAATACTGGAAATGTACAATTTAGTGTGGAACACAGTGGGGATACTTAGTAACATTTGGTATCAATGATATAATTGAACGATTATTTTTACATCAGAGTATTGTGCCAAGAGCATCACTTGGTATCTGTGTCCATCTCTGTGTGTCCAGTTGTTTGGTTAGAAGAGCATGCTTTATCATACATGGAAATTCACACTTTGTATATTTTAACACCAGTCATATGGGAGCTATTAAAAAAATTGCAAATATTGAACTGTGGAAGAAATGTTAAAGTGTCAAAAGAAAAGTGTTGCCATTTGTGTTCTTGTATTCACATTCTGAAAGTAAACGGCTAGACTGACATCCCTAGCCCACTATAATACTCTCCATCTAATCATAGGCTTAGGAGAGTGGATATAGTAGGCAAGTCCCACATATTACACTAAAGTGTATAGTTTCATCCATTTATTAAAAACACACAAGAAACAGTAAAATTGTTAAAAAAACAGATCAGTAATGATCAATTTGATCTTTTCAGTTTGTTTTTTTACCCATTTTGCTTATTTACTTGACTAATTTGCCCCCTCCCACCCTGCCAAAGCAGAGGAGATAGCTGGTACTTTCTGGGACCATGGTGGAAAAGGGCTCAGAGCTGCCCCAAATTGGTTGGAAACATAATTTTCTGCAAAATGACAGTGTTAGAGAGAGACTATGCTATAGCGCCTACGGTTGTGCATATACATCACTGGCAGTAACAAGCATTTATGACACAAACACGTAATGATGGAAAAAACAAATTAAAAGGCAAATCAGCCTGTCCAATAGTTAAACAAGGTGAACAATGTTTTGATGCTTGGTGACTATGCCCTAAAGTTCAGTCTTGGATTGTTACACTACAAATTGAATCCTACAGGTAAATATGAACTCTGAATCATTAGGAAAACTCAGAATTTTGCTTCACTACATATTAGAAAAATGATAATCATATGTCTAACTAACATGTCTTACCCAGAGATTCTATAGTAGAACCACTTATTTATGGCCACTGTAAATATGAACATTAATTTGCAACATAAATGTTTTATTTCCTATGTTGGGAAGAATTTACTGCATTGATGAGTATACTAAATCTAAGGATTTCCATCATTTCATGGTGTGATATTTAATGAGCTCTTCTCCGCAGTGCTTGATTCACATCTATGGGCCAAAAGAAATAATAAATATGCTGGGGAAATGGATGCGCAAAGTGTTGCTGAATACAATCCCAGAAGAGGCAATTTATATTAGGGTTTCTGTTACATAACTCTAGAGAATGATTCACAATTTCCCTACTGTCATAGTCAGGTCATAACCTCTGGTGTGGGAATTACAAACAATGTCTGTGTTTATTCCCCCATTTTGCTTGCCAGACTCTACATCTGGTAAATACCTCTTTATAAACCAGTATATCTGAACTTTGTGGCTAAAATCCAGAGACTTTGCAGGCTAAAAGGATTATACATTAAGGTTTCAGTAACACAATGCCAATGGCATGTATTAAACAACATCTACATTTGTGCTTTCTTACTCACAATGCAAATTCCTTATTTGATGTGTAGATTACAAAGGTGTCACACTGAGGCCATCTGGACCATTTTAACCTACATCTCCCAGCATCCTGTTGGCATATGTAGTGCATTACACTCATGGGACATATTTATTAAGGGGCAAATCTTATAGCTAAACCAGATCTAGACTGGTGAACAGGTTTTTGCAAGATAATATTTTTCAACCATTTTAAATTGGCTGTTTACTGCTGTTTTGTTTTTAATCATTGAATGGCATTTCCTTCCAGAATTGCATTTGAACAAAACGAAAAACTAACCTAAACACAACATTCTTAGGTTTTCATTCTTAGTGATATTAAAGTGCTATACACCTAGACAGGGGTGCAAATTTTAAATGGTAAATTCATTATTAACTGCAATTTTTACAAATCGTTTGTATTCATTTGATCATACCCTTTCAGTACAGCCAAGAGCATAGGTATTGAATATGGGTAGAAGCATGGTGCCTGTGCAGGTGCAGGTGTATTTGGGAAGGACCAGGATCACTCACGTTAAGTGGTGATCCAGTGGAGTGCAGAGTGGAAACTTTGGAAAATGACTCTTCTTCTTCCTGAGCGGACACATGAACAGAACAGCATTTGCAAGAAGCAGGTTGGCAAACTGAGATGGAGACAGATGGAGTAGCTCCACTTGAAGGAGTTTTCATTAACTCTTGCAGCACCAATCTTAGAGTGATTTGCAGGATGGATTCTGATTGGAGAATCCTTCCCGCATACCAAACAGATGCTTTAGCCAGAAGCACTTCTACCATGCAAGCACAATGAAATAATAAAAAGAGGGAGCTGCTTTTTTAGCACCTTTACCTTTGACAGAATCCAAAATGCATCCGTTTGATATATAATGGGGGTTATTCACTAAAGTCCGAATTGTTGCGTATAGGTACGAATTTGTCAGATAAAGACAGTCATAACAGGCTGCTACTGTTGCAGTCGCATTTTTATAATGAGAATATTGTCGCAGTCGCAACTTTACAATGGGGAAATTGTCGCAGATTTGCTATGGGAATCCGCTGGTTTGAGAATTCAACAGTCGAATTTGCACCTTAGTGAATAACCCCCAGAGATCATTCTGCATCTTGCAGCTGTTTTTGCACATTTTTGGATACATTATGCTTATAGTTATAAAAAAAAAAAGTTTGTTACAGATCAGTTTAGCATTCTGAAAGTTATCATATGCTAGTGATGTATAAGAAATGTAGTGGGAAAAGAGGTCAAAATGACCTTTGTAAATTTCGACCTCACAGAGACGATGGGGAAAATTTTTAAAGCTCATTTTTACCTTTTTTTATTATTATTTGTTTTGATCTGTCTCAATGTTTTTGAATGTTATTTATCAACTGAATGGACTTTTTGATTTCCCCTGCTTTACACAGAAGCAAAAAGAAATATCTGTTGATATCTGTAAAGAACATTATCAATAAATATCAATCATATTTTTCTATTAGCTTCCCATTCCATTGCATAAAGATTTCGATAACCTTTTTCCTTTTGTCTGTGGCTCAGTCACATGGGATTTTACCAGTCTAATGAAGGCAAACAAACCTAAAAATATTTTACTGAATAGCTTTATAAATAGGCGAAAAAGGTTCAACAACACATTTATAAATATCCCCCCATTGTTACTGACTGGCACACAGCTGATCTCTGACAGTCAGTCAGTGACTTATCTTTCCTGTTGAACTGACAGCAAGATTACTTTGATTTTGTTAAAGTAGGTAATCAGGGGTCAAAATATAGGTCCATAAAACCAGCAGTAATTTGGGCTGCACTTTGTGTAGCTGGTAATACCTCAAACTTTTTGAAAAAAACAACATAAGTGTATTTAACATGAGTTATCCAAACAGTTGTTTTAAATAGACTGCAATGGTGTATCTGCCAGTATTCTTTGCAGCCATAGTTTATTCTTACCACTTCTTCTAAAGGCAAAAGAATTATTCATGTTGTATTAAGTGACATTGTGATTTTAAAGGGACACTATAGCCTGTAAGAAAGCTCTTTCTATTTATGGCCACATATTATTAACTACAACAAAATATTAAAATGACAGCTTTAGATTTATCAGTTTTGCAGAACAATCATATCAATTAGATGTAAAACAAGCACTTGGAGCAGAGGTTATCAACTAATCCTAGTCTTTCCTCCTTGTAACCTCTGGGCAGTGTGTAACTTGTGTGCAGCATTTAGATTACTAAGCAGTTTTTGACTCAGAACTGTTTAGACTGCTTTTTTGCAGCTTTTCAGTCTCTCACTCCTGTCTTGCTCTAAGTTTCCAGAAAGTGAAAGTGAACTTTAATTAGTTTTGGGAGGAAGGAGCATGCTCAGTTAGTGAGCTAGGCCTTTAAGGGGGAGGGGTTAGTGTTAGCTGAAACCCTCTTGGCAAAGTGCTAGTTTTTTCTACAATTGCTATGATTATTCTGCAAAATTGGTAAAGCTAAAGTCATTTTAATACTTGTTATACTTAAAGGGGAACTATAGTCAAATGACATCTTTACATATCAAGTACTATACCTTAGTGAGAAGTGTTTCTCTCCAGTAGTTGTTTCATGTGATGAAGAATGATTGAGTAGGCAGCACTGATAAACTCCTGCACCAGGAAATGTGTGCGTGACATGTACTGGCCAGTTTTCCATGAAAAGGTACTCTCCCCGGACATTTTTGCCCTACTTACTACTTAGCACATGTGCACAAGTTTTCCCTCTGTAATCTCCTGCATTCCAAGCTTAATTTATGTGACCGAAAGATAGCACACTGCTTAACCAATAGCAGTCAGGCAGCTTTTTCTTCTCTTGCAGAACAGAAAGGAGAGGAAGAGGAAAATGTCAACTCTCAGGAAAACTAATTAAGGGAACAAACGACAAGTATTTGTTCCCTAAACTTTTTTTAACTATTTGTGTCAGCAATTGGCTTAGTATAAAGGAGTTTTATATGTATGTGCACAGTTATATCAGCACTATAGTGCTCCTTTAATACTAGGTGGTCAATAAATAGGAAGCTCTTTACATTTTTTAGCGTCTCTTCAAATGAAGATGATTTTGGTACACGCCATAAAATTAATGTGGAAAATGTCATTATAACAATAGCTCCAAAAGACAAACCAGCTTTTACAATTTGGTTAAATTAGCAGCATCAGAATGCAGTTGTGTATTTTCTTTCTTTATCGTGCTCAGTAAACTAAAGGATGACATTTAAACAATTAAAATTATAATTTATCACCTCCATGAGAGAATACACTTTTAGATTAAATAAGCACATTAAGAAAATATTAAACAATCTCTAATAAATAAATAATAACTATTAGTAAATAAAAAATGTTTGTTTTCCGTCCACTCTAACATCAGCTACAGTGGATTGTTCTATGTACTGAGAGTTCTCCTTGAAAGTCAGTATTATTTGCTGCCACTTTTTTGGCACAATTTTAGATCTAATGTTAACATGTGCATTAAGTAGTAGATCCCCCTATAATTCCAAGTAACATGAATTTATATCTGTGTCTTTATAAAGTTGACACTTATATTTTTACTTGGCAAATCATCTACTAGGCTATGTCAGGAATATTTAACTACTGGCAAAAATTATGCTTGCCCTCAAAGAAAACTGTCACACTATATATGCAAATATTCATTATTACCCAACAATGTTTCAAATTCCAAGAAGATCTTGTTTCACATTTTAATGACAAATGCCCCATAATCCTGATTAATATTTTGGTGACTGTAATCTGTAATTCTGATATTCTGGAAAAAATATTTTGGGTATTCCCAATATTGCTGTATTTTAGTACCTGTGATTTCACACCTAGGCATTTGATCAGATAAGGACTGGTGTCTCCGAGTCTTTGTATGCTAAATAAACAGACTGAGAGTAAGGCAAAGTCCAGGCTGGATGATTTGTTGCGAAGTTGTTTTTAATTATTGTCTATGAAAAATAAAGGGATATCCCATAGGGAACAATGGATTCTATTTTTTCAGCTCAGCTACAAAACAGCTATTGTGACCCTGTCTTAAGAAAGAGAGAGTGAGCACATTGGCTGTCAAGCGTTATATTTCCCAGGTATTTATGATGGCACATAGGAAATCATATTTGCTTTTCTATCCTAGCACCAATGTAAGAAGCAGGAACAATATTTTAAGTCTATTGTGTGAGATATAAAATGTAGTGGATGTTAAAGCCATATTTGAAAGAATGAAAAGCAGTCATTTTCAGATGTCAGAATGCATTGTGCTTGCTAATTCAGATGAGTGAATGAAAATGCACAGCATGCTGCTTTCAAGTGTGAAACTGTAGTCACCTTGTCTAACCTACAGTGCTACTTGAACTCAGGTTACTTGCCTTACAGCACTGAGCAAGTATTGTGTTTTATGTATGCACAAAATCTATTTTGCCAGCAAAAAGAACTTAACCGTCTAAGAAAGGTGATGTACTTTGTTTGATATTTGTTCTGGTATTGGTAACACTGAGTACAAGGTTTTCAGAATTCCTTTTGTAAAATGGATATGAGAATGCCTGCATATTTTGATGTTGGAACACAATGATGCAATGCATGCCATTTTAATGCTTTAGAAATCCCTGCCTCCTTGATAAATAATCTTTTGATGTGTCTGTGCATTTCACACTGATACTACAAAGCAGTGTCCTTGAAGTGTGCAGAGGCTTGACTTAGTATTGGGGTAATGCGCAGCACATGAATTAACACTTTGCTTCTGAAGAAGCCTGAAGTACATGGTGTGTTCCGCTGGCACTAATGCTATTTACAAGATAGAAATTGAATACACCAGGGGTGTCAGACTGCATTTCAGAAGTGTCAAGACATGGCAGATTTCTAGGATATAACGGTAGCTGCTCAAAAAAAGCAGCAGAAAAGATATCCAGAATTTGTATGATGTATCTGTCGACTGCAAATGGACACCACCAATCCAGATGTATATGAATTAAAATGAGAAGAAAGGTCAGACTTGCAGGGCACAGGACAGAATGTTGTAGTTAATGGTGTAAGCTTAATAGGTGTGTGATGGTGTCTTTTTTATTTCCTGTGTTCTGTTATGACATCACGTGGGGATATAAAAGGATGAAGAATATTTTTGCAAATTATACAAAAGATCAACATTAACAGATGTTAACATATTGTGAGCAATACCAATAGATGGGGATTTAAGAGTTATCATTTTAGATGATAGGAAAGTAAGCAGGCAACAAAGCAAAGCAGAGGGAAAAGTAAACGAGAGAGTAGAATTTATAGAAAGATGTAATATTACCAGAAAGTTCAATGTAATATTGCCACTGTGTCTGTTATTGCCCCCAGCTTTAATATTGCGTTTAGTTCTGAAAGCCCATTTAAAGTAGTGCATTCATAGAATAGACTGTTTAGACTGAGGAAAGCAACTACAGTGGTTCATGGTCTAAATAAAAAAAGCATATAAATGACATTGTGACCTTTATGGATTATAAGAAAAAAAAGGGAAGGAGGTGATATAACAGAAACATTAAAGTGATCCTATCACTGTGTCCATGACAAACTACTCATGGCACTGATAGCACTTTGGTTTCAAAGTAAGTAATCTGAAGCTATTAGAGATATGACTGGTGCAGGGCAGAATCACTTTAACATGTGTAAATTGGATTAACATAGCTAATGAGAGAAGCATTTTATAAATGAAGAAGATGGATTAATCTGCAGAGAAAAATCTTTGGAGGAGGAAATCTGAAAGAGAATTTGTGTGTGTGTGTGGGGGGGGGGGGGGGGGGGGTTCAAATACAGCTATGGAATTCAAATATGTATGGTATAGATATCAAGTGGTTTTTTAGACCTAAACTAAAATAAATATTTAATGTGCAAACTAGATTACCCACCACTTACTTTTTCCCATCCTATTTTGGGGTTTATCCCCAGTCTCATCATGATGTGTGTTTGAGTTTGGAATGCAGCTGGCATGTCTTTGGTTTGTCCAGACATATACCAAATAAAAGTAAAACTTGGAGCCATCTTGCATTTCCCAGCATACTCTCCGATCCAGTGTCTTCCTGACTAGGAATTTAGAATAAAACCTTAGGCTGAAATCCTTGGTAGCATACAGAGCATATAGGGAAATAGCATGTTCTTTACATAGGAAAATCCTTATTTCCATAGCAAAAATAAAATCATTAGAGAAATCCATAATACTTGACATGAAGAATAATTTGTTATGTCTGTGGAAACAGCAAATTAACCAGTGATGGGTTGTATACACCTTCTTTTTATAGATATGCCCACAAGTATCCTTAGTGTTGAGATGGGGAAATGCTAGTTCTTGGTTCAGTCAACCAGATAATCACCAGTAATATATGAAGAAAGATGCTGCTAATGGGGCAAGAATGCTGTTACCTCAGATACTTGACATCAGTCTGAGCTAAAAATCCAGCATTGTCTAGTTGGTGGAATTCCTGGAATTTGTCATCTCTAAATCTAGTCAAAATGAAAAGATATTTTTTCTAAATATTTGGATTTCCTTCTTGTGGATTGACACATTAAAGGCAAGATATGCGTGTCGACTTAATTCCTGACTGAATGCAATTTGAATTGAATGCATGTTATATCAGCTAAGCCCTCGCAGAGCTAAGGAATAAATATGTATTTCGTTTGGGATCTTTAAATCAAATTTACTTGGAAATGGCTGTGTGTTTCTGTGCTTTGCTATTGCACAGTGCATTTCACTACATTTTCTCAGCCTCTGCAGTGTCAGCTCATTAGCACACAGATCTCATATCCCGGCTCTGCACTGTCATTGCAAAAATTGCTGTTATACACCTTCCCAGTCATCTATGCTCTCACATTACGCTCTGTTTGCAAGACACATTAAGGCAAATAAAAGAAAAACAAATGTAACCTTGGGGTTATTTGCTCTGAAATACAGAACAAGAAAAAAAAGAAGAAGGAAAAGACGAAGCAATACAAATCCCATCTTATTCATTAATGTGGAGGAGATAGGCAGATTAGCAAGTGGATAAAATTGTAGCAACAAGAAAGGTTCCTTTCATCCGAAGGAAAAAAATTGGCAACCAAACCAAACATTTCAACGCAGGTTTAGAATGAGCTGAC
>WMED01004676.1:0-14717 GCA_019650415.1 Pipa parva
ATATATATTTATTTATTACTTGCATCAGAAGTTGTCCCCAAAAATATGGTCCACATGTTTCTACAGTTGTGTAAATAAAAAAAAAAAAAAAAAAAAAATAGTTAGTTAATCTTACATCTGATGAGCTGTTTTCTGCTTCTTCAATCTGCCCTGCTTGCTCTTCAAGAGTTGCTCTTGTACGATAATTGTGAATATTGGAAGGCTGCTTTTTGGATTCTCCATTATCCAATATCGGCTCCATATTAAGGTTCTTTATAAAAAAAAATTTTTTAAAACACAAACATAACACCTTATCAGACGTTTTTATTAAAATAAGCAAAGATTACAACAAATAAATTATTTTATCACACCTATATATGGATTCATTTATTTCAGAGGTGAATAAGAATTAAGTACATTTTGTAATCTTTCTAGAATAATATCATTAATTCTGCATAATAGTGGGGAAAATATATGTAAATAAACTAGGATGCAAAATTTGACACACATCCACAACAATGTTCATTTGCATTATGTAAATTTCTGTTTCTAGAACATTTTTTCATTTGTTTTCTGAAAGCATGGATCCTTGTAAGTACTGAATACAACAAATATGATAGTTATCAAATTACTTGGACTAAAAATAATAGAAAAATTTAATTTAAATTTACAGTTAAATCAGTTTCTCATAGGCACATACTGTCAGTGGAGAAAAAAGTGAGTACCGTATTTTCCGGGCTATAAGGCGCACCGGAATATAAGCCGCACTTACGTTCAGGGGGCTTCCATCAGGGCTTCGTCCGTACACAAGGCGCACCGGGTTATAAGGCGCAGCGCATGACGATATCCGGTTCATGAATATTCACTGCCTTAATTAACTGCCGCGCGTTGCCTGCCCGAAGTCTGCCGATGCCTGCCATGCCCTGAGGTCAGTCCATAGATTAAGCGCACCGGCTATAAGGCGCACTTAGTATTGCTGAAAAAATCTCAGCATTTTAAGTGCGCCTTATAGTCCGGAAAATACGGTAGTGTGCAGCTTTGACTACCAGAGGGAATAAAACTAACTTATAGGTTTGCTCTCTCTGTATTCTATGGTGTAACTCTACCTCTGAGCTTTCTTTAAGTAATGCCTTGGGAGGAAGGCATCTACATCATATAAAATCAGACAAAAGAGAGAGTGTATATAAACATAGCAAATAAGCACAGCATGCACCATACTGCAACTCAAATTTTACAAATGAAAAAAAATAAAAATGTGATTTTTCTTTTCTAGTAACTATATATTGGATCTGTGCTCCCAAAAATTCTAAATAGTGCTTTGAAAGTCAGATATTTAGCTATTTAAAATTAAATGTAGGACTTTAGAACACACTTCTGGAATAAAGCACCATAAACAATGGGTCTGGATAATGTCCATTTAACAACACGGCTGCTATCAGTAAATATAAGAACAGACAGAAAGAAATGAAATTCACAAATTCAGCTTCAAATATAACGTTTTTACAAGTGCTGTATTTGAATAACTGCCTTGCTAATCCAAATAGGATTTTTATTTTAGTGTTACTGGCACTATAAGCGAAAAGTAGAAACCTACACCATAGTAAAAAGAAAAAAAAGGGGGAGGGGTGGCGCTAACTGCACCGACAATAATACAAGCCTATGAGAAAATAACTTACCAGTAAGTCTTAATCTTACTTTCATTATCAGCTCTACCTGTCAGTGAATTAAGTGTGGAATGTCACAAAGCCATCCACATTTAAAGAAAAACAAAGTAAAAAACATTTTGCTTTCTTTGTTGTTACAATTAATTTTCTTTTTAGGGGACTATAATTGGCAGTTTGGTGCAACTGGAGTGAGATCTCTGCATGGAGCAAAGTGGTCCTTGTTGCAGAATTCCAAAGAACATTGTATAAGAACAATTTCCCTGGTATACCTGTAGGAGTTAAACCAGGTAATGAAAAGATTATTCATGAGTTATGTTGGCAAATTTGCATTTAAATAATTATTATAAGCAAGATAGGGAGAAATGTTCACTGATGAGGACAACATCTCTGCCAATGCAGAACATATTACATAAATTGTTTTGAGGATTCTAAATAGCTTTTATCTTCACTACAGAGTAAACAAATCATGTTTACTCTGTGAAGACTTTAAATGAAAGAGTAAAAATGGTTTATTCTACCAAATCTTGAAAAACATATGTATCAGTGCTGCAGGCTATGACTCAGGGTTATTCCCTAAAGTCCAAATTTGACTGTCGAATTCTCAAACAGAGGATTCCCATAGCAAATCCGCAACTGCAACAATATTTCCATAGTAAAGTCACGCAACTGTGATAATATTCTCATTATAAAGACGCAACTGTGGCAGTAGCAGTCTATTGCAAATGTCTTTAGCTAGCAAATTCACACCTTTATGCAAAAACTTGGACTTTAGAGAATAACCCCATCAATCATAAGATTAAAGATGATTTATGTTTAAGATGTTCAAAAGAATTATCAGATACAATCACCATGTAGTAACTACATTATAAACTGGCTATATGTAGGTATTGAAATGGGCTTTATTTATCATCAAATGTCTCACAAATCTAACATGAAACAGACAATTTTGGTGCTTAACATATAACTGAAGTGTCCAAAATGAATTTTCCATAAATAGGAGTATGCAAAAACCAGATTCCCCCTACCTTCTAGATTCCATAATAGTGGACATTGCAGTAACGTAAAAAAACACTAAACTCAAAACTTAATCAAAGCAGAAGAGTATGTTTACTGTGCTGAGAACCAACTATACAGAAAGATCCAGGCCAACTTGAAATCAGCTTTGTATAGCATGAAAAATATTTTTCTACAAGTCTAACAGTCATGATCCAGATGGTACTTTTTAGGTCTTAATAGCAGTTCAGGAAGCATTTGTACATACTATTTACCTTGGTATAAGAAACTACTTTATTTTCTCTCAAAACATGGTTTGTAAAAGTTTTCTTTTTATCCTCTGCTTTGTACATTCGTATCTCTTCTTCTCCTTTTGCAGTTCTCCATTCTTCCTGTTTACTGGGAGGGAAAAAATGAGCTTATAAGCTACTACTTAGCTCAGATGTGAATGTTTAGATTAGAGCTCATTAGCAGAAGTGACATTGTTTTGTTGCATTTCTTTTTTTTTCTTTTTTTTTAAATGAAAGAGATTCTGAAAAGAATGGGGATAAGAAAACACTGTTTGTCCATGAAAGTAAATGTGAGTGAGCTTGGATAAACTCACCAAGACTTTTTTCTTCTAAAGATCATTTTAACTCCACTTCTATCTAGAAGAAGCAAATATGTTTCTTAACTCTGTTTATGTTATTTTTATGCTATATTCTTGCTTCATATTAGATAGTACTAGCGCATCTCAATAAATTAGAATATCAGCCAAAAGTTATTTTTTTCAGTAATTACAGTTCAACATGTGAAACTCGTATATTATATACAGTCATTACAAACAGAGTGAACTTTATCAAGTGTTTATTTTGCCTGTATGATATGATTATGTTAATCTTGATGATCATAGCATACAGGCAAAATACGTAAACACTTGATAAAGTTCACTCTGTAATGACTGTATATAATATACGAGTTTCACATGTTGAACTGTAATTACTGAAAAAAATAACTTTTGGCTGATATTCTAATTAACTGAGATGCACTAGTATTTGATATGATAAATGGCTGTGTCGTTAATTAGCACTTGGGTATTTGCCATTTTTACTAGTACAACTTTTGGTAATTGTTCTTCATCTCCTTGTGTTATTTAAACTTGCTTGTCTAAAAATACAAAACATACTGAAAAACACACAACGCTGTATGGTTTGCATTATTTTCTTCTTTTTACCAAAACCTAAAAAATAATTATTCAAAAGCATAATGAAGTGGGGCAATGCAGACTACAGGATATGATGGTCCAGTAATCAAAATAAAAAGGCACAGAATAAAATGAAAATAAAATGTGTAAATTAACAAAGAAAAACAAAGCACCTATTAAAGAAAAAGTTATTTGGGAAAGGGGCTGAACTGAAATTAATTTCTGACACATTAAGTACAACTAGACATTTGCTTTAGTTTGTACAATACATGATTTTATAAGAAAAAAATTTTCCTTACTGGAAATGTAGACGGATGCACTGACAAAAGATAAATAAAACAAGGGAAAATCCCTAGTATGATATTGTTAAAAATACAAAAAATAGATGACACAAGTGGAAATCTGGTGATTAAATCAGGATGTTAATGGAAGTGCCCGTGTTTAGTATTTGTGACACAGATACAACACATGAAGTACTTATGACAACCACTGTGGGTCTAAATCAGACCTGGGCAAGGGGCGGCCCGCGGGCCGCATCCGGCCCGCCTCCTGTCTCTGACCGGCCCGCAGGGGTGATTGTCCGCAAGACACTGCAGCTGGCGGGTGCCCAGTGAACGGAGACAGCAGGTGGGCATAGCCGACATGACAGCGCCTGCCAGGGAGTAAATCGGCACACACTGAAAGCAGCATTTAGCAGGCTCAGTCCAATCAGTAAGGCTAGAATCAATTGCTTAAACAGCCGACAAGAAGGAGCAGAGCCGGGACCGGAGTATACAGCTGCCGCATGATTAAGCCTGTGTAACAGTACAGGCGAAACACGTCCGGCGTTTAAGTGATCCACGCAGCTGTATACTCTGGTCCCGGCTATGCTCCTTCCTGTCAGCTGTTTAAGCAATTGATTCTAGCCGACATTACGATTTTCGATTTTCTGCTTACCAGCACTTGGATTTTTTACTGCTTACTGATCGGACTGAGCCTGCTAAATGCTGCTTTCGGGACAGTTGACTGGTACTTGACTTTGGACTGGTATTTTCACATATCCATTACTTGAAATATATAAAAATTATTTGAGATATTTAATTATTTATCTATCTATTTATATATTTATACTGATCACAGCTGCTGGGTCGTCACCTCTTAGGGAGGCTTTTAACTGTTTTTTAACCTTTTCATTTCCTTTGCGTTTTGTTATTGTCATTTATTATTAAGATTTACACATCCGAATACATTTTGAGTGCACCATACAGGTTTCTTTCCTCTTCTTGGCCGAAATTTACTAAGGGCGAAACGATCGCCCAAAGTAAATTTCTGACCGCACGTGCGGTATTCCGATTGATTTGCAATCGCATGATCACAAATCAATCAGAATTGCGATCGCAAATCAATCGTAATACCGCACGTGCGGCTTCCTCAGGAGAAAAGAAGTACTTTGATTTGTATACTGGACCTATCAAAGTACTTCTCTACGCATTTCGCCACTTAAACTAGCGGCTTCCTCAGGAGAAAAGAAGTACTTTGATTTGTATACCGGACCTATTCGGGACATTTTTAGGACATATCACATTGTCCATTGATTTGTACAACATCGATTTTTTTCAATTAAAGTTTTGAATTCTTTCATATGGGAATTTGTTCTCTTCCTTCCACAATACTGGGTTAATGGAGTGAAACACTAGAGGAAGCTGCAGAGAAATCATTCTATTATCTCAGTGCTGGATTCCCAGCACTGTCTGGTAAGTGCACAACCAAAAGGGGTACAATCGGTGAATCACAGCACTGTTGGATCAGCATAGAGATCCACACGGGATCCATATATTGTGAAACACCATTTAGACCCACAGTGGTTGTCATAAGCACTTCATGTGTTGTATCTGTGTCGCAAATACTAAACACGGACACTCCCATTAACATCCTGATTTAATCACCAGATTTCCACTTGTGTCATCTATTTTTTGTATTTTTTAACAATATCACACTAGGGATTTTCCCTTCTTTTATTTATCATTTGTCAGCGTATCCACCTACATTTCCAGTAAGGAAAAGTTTTTTCTTGTACTTCAATTAAAGGGATACTAGCAGTTTATCCCAGTGGACTGCACGCTGGGCTCATCTAACTTCCATAGGGTTTGGACTTTAGATATTCATTTTCTGTTTTCACATTCAGTTTTTTGTATTCACATTAATTTTCATTGCATCATTTTCATTGTACTATTTCCATCAAACTTTACGTTGCAACTGTATTGATTTATTAGGGCGCTGTACTATTAGGACATACCACCTTGGTTGTCTATTTGTTTCAGTTTATGATTTTATAAGAATCTTATTAAGTATTAGGGGAAAAAAGCCTTTCACTGTTTGCTTATGCATAGTGAGGAATTCGACACCCCAATAAAAATAAAGCCTTCTATGTCTGTAATGTTATTTATTAAAGGTTTTACCTTGAAACCCCTGCAGAGAGCTCTGGAACAACCACTCTCCTACTCCAGGCAACAAGATCTCTTTCAGTTGCGATCTCACTCCTAGGAGCATTACTGTGCATCCGTCGAACACCCTCTATTTGCCCACTGCGTCTTAGTCCAATGTTTGGCGGTGAATGTACTTCAGAAGTTGAACCGATTGATACTGCAGTTTATCAAACACACAAACAAAATAACTAACACTCACTTATTAATAACTAGCTAGTTTTAAAGTGATGTGGAATTGAGTGAATTCATGATATTAAAACACCAGATTATATTATTTAATCTTATCATCCTCTCATGATAAACCAGGTTCAAGGTTGGCCCTGGTCTTTGGATACGACCAAAGCTCTTGATAATTGCAACAGGTAATGATTGTAGGATTACCACCCACTTCACATGCCTCTACCAAATACTGTTCTATACAGTAAAATAACTAACAAATACTAAAACTATGTAAAATACAAGATGTTTAAAATAAATGAATTTAAATACATGCCTTGACCCATACGAATACTGGAACTACTTGGAGTTTCTGCATTCATTCTCTGGTCTTGTTCTTGTTGCAGTCTTTGAATCAAACTATCCAAAGGACTAACTTCATTGTTAGCTTGCTGGCTAAGCACTTGATTCAGGCCTAAAGTGCAAAGGAATTAATACATTAAGATTCATAATATATTTATAGTAACAAAGTTAACAATGAACTCTTAGCGCTGCTATGCAAAAGTATTTATATTGCTAATGTAGTTATAGTTTCCTTTCATAATTCCAATTTATGACCAGGTTTGTGTAGACCCTGCAGGGTCTATTTGATTGCCTATGACTTTGTTTTGAGTCAACTGCACTAGACATTTTGATCAGCATATTTGATGTTAAACTGTGAAATAATATACTCTCTGTAATGTATAAACATATTACCAGTCATTAAGGAGTTGAATGACCACATATGAAAACATGAAGATGCAGGCAATGCTTACAAAAGAGAATGAATGAATGCCTGCATATATACACTATGGGGGGGGGGGGGCATTTGCACATTGAATCCTACTTTCAAACATAAGAAGGTATTTATTCCCAAGATATAATCAATTATATACAGAAGCCTACAAATAAAAAATAGTAGCGCTAAAAACTGTGAAAATCAAATAGTGACCACTTTAAAAGTCCAATATAAAGTGCAGCTTCTTCAAAAACACAGAGCATCCACTATCTCAGCAAACGTGAAAACACCTAAAAAGGAGAAAAAGCGCAAAAAAGAAAGACACCTAAGTGTCTTATCATAACTTAACCAAAAATAAAGATGAAAGAGAAAGTCCTCCAAATATATAATAAAGGATGTCTAAATAAATGAAGATGAAAAAAAACCCTCTATTTTGTGCACTCGGCTCACCAGATACTGATAAATGAAGCAGCAATGTATAAACTCTGTAGCTCAGACATCCAATGTAATGGAAACCAATGCATCAGTGTTGTAGAAGCATGATGAGGCACTCACGAACACGGCTCATTAGAGACAAAAAAGGAACTTCATAGTGTAAAACTGTTATTTATTTAACTAAAGCAAAATAAATGTACAGTATGTACTTACAGACGACAATGAGTCAATGGCATATCATAAAAAGACTGATCAAATCTCTAAGCATTTTGCTGCTTGTTTGCTGTGTCGCAGCTTAATCAGGAGATAAATAATCATAATACCTTATGATAAGACACTTGGGTGTCCTTTTTTGCACTCTCTCTCCTTTCTAGGTATATACAGAAGCCTGTATATAATTTGTCACTGTATGAAGTAAGTCTTTTCTGTCATGAAATAACATTTCAGGACATACTGTACATGACTACAAATCCAATGATCCCGTGTCAAGTATTTACACACTTGAGAGGGTAAAGTGTCATTTGGAGGGATGCAGAGACAGTTTGGAGAATCAGATCTGACTAGGGATAAAGTTCGGGCTTTGTCAGAGCAAGTTAGTCGTAGATGGCAGACAAATGGGGTGACTGCAAACCATAGTCTTCTGAGCCAGTGAGGAGCTGTTATCACTGGAAAGCTGTCTCCTTTGAGTTTTTGTAACCCTCCTGGAATCATGGCTATTGGAAGAATATAGGCAAGTTAATAAGACCAGATGCATGTCATCATCCTCTATCCTTTCCATAGAGGGACCCAGAACCTCGGTCAAAACTTCAGGCTGGTGATCCCAATCTCCTGGGACCAAAGTGAGACAACTTAAAAGTTGACCTTGCACTTTGAAGACCTGAGATAAACACTGCTGAGGTCTGAATCCCTGCCACAGAACTGAGTTCATGCCCATTGGAGAGTCTTTGCCACTTCCCATGAAGCTTCGCCATGGTAATTGATGTGAGCCACCATGGTGGCACTGTTTGCTTCAATCCAAACTGGCAGACTGCAAATTAGTAGGGTCTAGCTGAGCAGTTTAAGATGTAATGCCCTGAGCTGATGTGAAGTATTGATTCTTGGAAAGTGCCACCTTCCCTGGACTGAGAGGTGCTGAATTACTGCACCACATCTGGAATAAATTGGCATCGTGATGACCTGCCACTCTTGTTCTGCCAAAGAATGAAAAAATGCTGCTGGAGGAGTAGCCACCAGACTAAGGAGAAACATTCCAGATAGGAAAAGGAAATCCTTGTGAGGTGTCTCCTTTTTCCCTGAGCCGTAGAATGAATCCCTTAGAAAAGGCACAGGTGAAACTGAAAGTAGGGAACAATTTTTATTGTAGAAATCATGGCACCTGGAAGGCCTATGCAAGTTGTACAAATGATTGTGACTCGCAGACTGGATTATGGTCTGTATATTTTCCACCTTATTTGGAGGTTGTAGGGGTGGGCGATATAGCAAAAAAAAAATTATATCCAATTTTTTTTTTTTTAATTACCTGATAACTATAATGGCCGACAATGGCGTGCGCCTCATCCTCTGCCGCTTCTGGGAGGTGGGGAGAAAGCAGCCGGCTCAGCGCACTTACAAAGAAAAAGAGAGAAAGACTCACCCGCAGACGCACTAACAGCTGATAGCTAATTAAGACAAAGTGAATATTCACTTTGTCTTAATTAGCTATCGGCTGTCAGTGTGTCTGCGGGTGAGTCTCTCTTTTTCTTTATAAGTACACTGAGCCGGCTGCTTTCTCCCCACCTCCCAGAAGCTCCACAGGCGCCGCACGATAACCCGATATTGCAGTTTTGCAATATCGGTAAAACCCTGTGTGCGATAGTATCGTGAACGATGCATATCGCACACCCCTAGGAGGTTGGGATACTCTGTGGTGCTCTGAAATTGAAAAGTACACCCAAAAAGATCCTTTGCAGGCTGGGCTGCAGAACTGATCTTGCAAGTTGATGGTTCAAATGAGATTCTCAAGGATTGGCACTGAGAAGAAATCAAATGGAATGGCTGCAATTGAAATTGTAGGTTCTGAAAACAGATTGAAGGTATTGAGATTGAGGGGAACTGTTTACTTACCCCTCTCAAACTCCCACACTGGTCAGCACATTGTACTCTGCTACATGCTGGAGGAGAGACAGGATAAAGCGGTTATGCCTGTCCATCTCAATTTGTAAATCCAGTGGCAAGTGTCATCCAGAGGGGAATCCTGCATAGGGTGTCACTCGAAGTCAGAACGGTGGTATGACTTCATGTGTCACCCCTGGGGGAAGTGATGATCACTGACTGAAATAATCCTTACATCAAAACCTCACTAGAGATCTGTCCTGTGAACCTTCGTGTGCAGAGGACACAGTAAAAACCAACTCTGAAGGGGAAGTGGCAGGAAAAAAAAAGGGAGAGACTGAAGATCTTAGTTGCAGATCCTTGCAGTGTCCTATCTCCTGATGAGAGGCACCTTTTACACAGTTTTCCTGTGTCCACCACAACATAAGAGAAAATATATATAGCAGAATTCCTGGATCAAGAACCCATCTCCAGTTTTCTAGTACACATAACTGCAATATTCTTAAACTCAAGAATATGGAACTCTTTTAGAGCTCTTTGAGTTGTTATCCAGAAAACTTCCTTATGGAAAGGGATCCATAGTCTTACTGCTCTTATATTAAAGAACCTCCTATGATCGTGCAGAAATAGTCCTTCCTCTATAGTGGATTTCAACCTTTTTATTGCAGTGACCCTTTTTAGTACAACTCTACATGATTTGGCAAACCCAATAACAAGTTTTTGGTTGCAAAAGACTGCTACGGTCATAGTCGCAACTTCAATAAGGGAATATTGTCACAGTTGCGATTATAAAATTGCTGTGGTCATGGATTTGCTATGAGAATTCACCGTTTGAGAATTTGATTCTGCTGGACTTGGGTGACCCCTGGCAAATCATCATTCAACCCCCGTCATTATTGAGACCCCCAGGTTGAGAACCACTGCTCTAGAAGTAGAGAATGCCCCCTTGTTGTAAATACTGTCCTTAAATAAATATATCAGGAGAAAGATCTCTGTATTGATCATATATATATGTACATCCAGCAACAACATTTTATTTGTAAGAGGCAGGGCTTGTGGAGCAGCACCAAAAGTAATTAAGTATTACTAAACAGACTGAATGTTATTTTTGTTTTCACATTGGTATAGAGCAGTGGTCGGCAAAGTGCGGCTCGCGAGCCGCCTTGTTGTGGCTCGGAGCGCACTGCCGAAGCCCCGCCCACGACGGCTCTTCTGATTGGCTGTCGGTGGTCATGGGGTCGGGAGAGGCCACGCCTCCCTCCTCCGGCGCCTCAGAATATAGTTATTGCCGCCGGAGGAGGGAGTGAAATGGCTCCCTCCCAAAAAAAGTTTGCCGACCCCTGGTATAGAGTAACATAGAGCAACAGAATGAAGATGTGTTCTTTTGTTCAGTCTACATACAAAAATGTAATTGAGCACATAACTGTTTATGCAGTAGGAAGCATACTAAAGATACTTTGTGATGTTACATGTCATGTACAGGAGGCAGAGCTGCAGCTGGCAGTTTTTGTCTCACAATCCTAAGCTGTGGATAGTGAGATGAAAGCTGATTGAGCAGCATTACACTTTTTGTACTGCTGCTAGATCCATCAGGTAAGTTTCGTTTCTAACAATAGTTCTCCTTTAAGTACAGCAATATTTTTTATTTGGCACCATGACAAAAATTCTTAAATTAACCCTTTTAGCTCCAACAGATCAGTAATTTCCATGATCTGAGGAGCATTTGCTTTTTATTATATTTTGCACTGCATGATTTTAACTACCAATCCTGGAAAGAGTTTTTTAATGGGATGCATTTTTTCATTGTTATATATATATTTCATTTTCATCATACTCTGCATTCCCACATAATAATAATGTACTGTTTCTGAAAAATTACTTTAAAATAGACTATTTAAATTTGTACAATGTAGTTCATATTACCCTGTGTGCACAGAGGTTAATAACATGTTAGGGGGAATGGCATTTTAGTGAGTTCTTAAACAGAATTATAAGGAACAAACTTGTTTTTTAAAATATTCAGATCCAGTGGTAAGGGTCATCCAGTGGGATATTCCACATAGAGGGCTCACTCGTAGAAGTCGGTATTTTGAAGATCCGACTTCAGGTATCACACCAGGTGTCAGTGCTAATCACTAACTGGCATAATCCTTGCATCAAAACCTCACTAGAGGTGTTTGTCCCGAGAAACTCCCTGTGCAAAGGACACAGAAAAAACTGAATTGGAAATGGGAGGAGGCAGGGATAAGAGGGTGGATCTAGTCAGATCCTTGCAGTGTCCTACCTGCAAACATCAGCCCAGAATATTATTTATACCTGTAAAGTCATCCTGGTTCCTATAGCTAGTAAAATCTTGTGATATCCCCAATCAGCTTGCACTGTATTGAAATGATAAAAATGGTCAAATAAGGTAAATAATGTATAGCACTGTGAATGTGTTTCATAATATTTAAGTAGACCCAAATCCCTTAAAATAAATAATTAGCTTACTCAAAATTCTACAGATTTGGAGGAAAAAAAAAAATCACAATGCGATACATATAACAATTAGCCACAAAGGTATCCGACTGTTTACAAAACATGTCAGATTCACCATTTACCTGAGGACGTCAACCCCATTTGAGGAATAAGTTGCTCGTCTCTGCAGTTCTCTCTGCCAGGAACAAGCCGTTGATATCTTGTTGGATGTGGGTTACCATCAACATCTACCAAAAATGGAGGAGGCATAAGGTGAGGAGCCTGCTGTGTTTGCTCATCCAAAACATAGTGGTTGGAGTCCCGTATAAGAGGACGATAATCAGTGTGAAAGAACATCTGGTCTGCTATCTGTAACAATAAGCATATATTGAATAATTAAACATCAACAAAAATCTGCATAAACATGTACCAAACATTTATTCAGATAACCCTTTACATTTTTCACTTTTTGTTTCATTGCTGTCATTTGGCAAGATCAAAAAAGTAAACTTTTTTTTTGCTGATTTATGTACACTCTGCAACCCATCTTAAAAGAAAAAAAACAAAAATGTAGATATTATTTGCAATAAAACAAGAAAAACTGAAATATTACATGGTCATATGTATTCGGACCCTTTGCTGTAACACTCATATTTCATGCTGTCCATTTCCTTCTGATCCTCCATGAGATTGTTCTACTCCTTCATTGGAGTCCAGCTATGTTTAATTAAACTAATTAGACTTGATTAGGAAGAGCATACACTTGTTTATATAAGACCTCATAGCTCACAGTGCATGTTACAGCACATGAGAATCATGAGGTCTAAGGAACTGCCCTAGGAGGTAAGAGACAGAATTATGGCAAGGCACAGATCTGGCCAAGGTTACAAAATAATTTCTGCAGCACTCAAGGTTCCTAAGAGGACAGTGGCCTCCACAATCCTTAAATGGAAGAAGTTTGGGACAACCACAACTCTTCCTCGACTTGGCCCTCCAGCCGAACTAAGCAATCATGGGAGAAGAGCCTCTGTGAGAGAGGTAAAGAAGAACCCCAAGATCACTGTGGATGAGCTCCAGAGATGCAGTAGTTATATGGGAGAAAGTTCCACAAAGTCAACTATCACTGCAGCCCTACACCAGTCAAGGCTTTATGGCAGAGTATGCCGATAGAAGCCTTTCCTCAGGGCAAGACATATGAAAGCTTGCATACAGTTTGCAAAAATACACATGAAGGACACCCAGACTATGAGAAATAAGATTCTCTGGTCTGATGAGACGAAGATTGAACTTTTGGTGTTAATTCTAAGTGGTATGTGTGCAGAAATCCAGGCACTGCTCATCATCTGCCCAATATAATCCCAACAGTGAAACATAGTGGTGAAAGCATCATGCTATGGGGGTGTTTTTGATACTAATATATACAATAGCTAAAAGAAAAGCGATTTTGAAAGAAAGTGAAAGACTTGAAGAGCTTAGGGGCTCGAACGGAAGACACTGAAGCCGGGGGACAAACTGATCATCTGAATATTGGTTGAATGTGGCTCCATTAGGGGTGGGCGATATTGCAAAAAAAATGCAATATCGATTTTTTTTTAACTTACCCGATATCGATAATCGCCGATATCATCCTCTTCAGCCTCCCGGAAGTCTGCACAGGGTGTCCAGCACGCGCGTCATCCTCTGCTGCCTCCCAGAAGTCTGTGCAGACTTCCAGGAGCGGCACGAGTGCACGATATTGCCTTCTGGCAGTATCGGTAAACCCCGGTGTGAGATATTATCGTAAACGATACATATTGCCCTCCCCTAGGCTCCATGAATAAAAGTTTGAACCTCCAAAAGGTTAGCTAGGTTCTTCTGGAAGAGGACATAGATCTGAGTCTCAAGGGAAGCCACCTTGAGACCTTTATACAGTCCTTCCTGGAGGAAAAGAAGTAGATTGGGGAGGTGAAAGGAGTGTAAATCAAAATCCTTCCCTGAACACCAGGAGTTGTATGCTTTCCATGCTCTGTAATAGACTCTGGCAAAAACTGCAAATAAACAACAAAATAAAAAAGGAAAAAAATGTAAGATAAAAAACAAGTCCCCTCCTGCAAGAAGAGGACACTTAAAAAAACAACTGAATTAGGGATGAGCCTATGGGTGGGTAAAGCTACACAATAGGGATGGGCTGTTTTTAGCTCTTATCTACTCTCTCTAATGTCTCTCCTGCGGAGACGGAAACTTTGCTCTAAAGCAGGGGTTCTCAAACTCAATTTACCCGGGGGCCGCTGGAGGTAGAGTCTGGGTGAGGCTGGGCCGCATCAGGTTTTCCACAACAAAACAACAGATTAAAAAAAAAATACATGGCCCTGCGGGGCAATCAGCGGCTTTGTGGAGCAATATGCAGCTCTGCTGGGTGATTTGCATCTGCTAGGGAAATTAGTACCTTTGTAGGGAAATATGCGGGTCAGCGGGGCAATGTGCGGCTTTATGGGCTACTGGCACACAACTGATTTTTTTTTTAATTATAATTGGGG